>JAEAOA010002047.1:0-28761 GCA_016746295.1 Potamilus streckersoni | reverse complement strand
ATAGATGTACAACAAATTGGGCAATTTGTTTATTGTTTTTGTCACGTGACTATTTGACCTTTCAATGTCATTGATATAGTCACGTGACTCGGAAAGAAATGGCGAGATCCAGGTCAAATTGCAGGAAAAAATCAAATATGGGGTGTTAGTGTAAGAGGAATCTCAGACTATTAAGCAACTAGATTAGCTTGTAAATAATCGTATTGAAACAATAACACTATTTGATGATACTTCACCTATCAGGAGCTCTAGGAATAAAATTTTTTCCTCCACACTTCATCTCTCAAATACAAAACAAAAAGGAATAACATTCGTTGAACACACTTCTCACTTATAAAGCACAGAAGGAATATAAATCGTTGACCACACTTCAGAATGAAAAAGCAATGCCGGAAATAAACTTTTACATTTCACTCACAATGAGATTGCTGAATAACACAAGGCTTTTCTCAAGGACGATCCCTGAATGATTGGTGAAAAATAACACTATTTTGATGACTCTTCACTCAAGAGGAACACATGGAATCAAACTTTTTTCCGAAATACTTCTTCCCTCAAATAAAAGGCACCAGGAATGACGATCGTTGCAGACACTGAACACTTGCCAAGCACTGAAGGAATACGAATCGTTGCGCACACTTCAGAATAAAAAATGCAATGGCGGAATTAAACTTTTACATTTCAATCACAATGGGATTGATGTAAAACACGAGGCTTTTCTCAATGACGATCCTTGAATGATTTGTGAATTTCCACACTGCACGAATCCAAGAATATTCCTTGAATCACAATCACTGAAACACATCATTCAAAATTAAAACTGATGTGGCTTTGAATGATCAATGATCACTCTTGTATGCGGAAAAATATTTTTCCATTTTCACAAAAAAAATCTGAAAATGCAAATCGGGTGTATTACACGGATTAGTGACTTTGCAATACTGTACTTTGTATTGCTCGTACTATTGAATCTACCCTGTTAAAAACCGGGTATTATATTATTTCCTAGCAGAAAACAAATTTACAAATTAGCACGTATAATGTAGTTGAAAACGAGTATCACAAGTTCTATTTTTATTACCACTAAACGTCATAAAATACTTACCAATAATGCTATTATTTTAAACAACAACAAGAAACATCAACAATTACAACTACAACAACACCAACTTCAAAAACAACAACAACAACAAAACTAATAATAACACTAATAATAATAATAATAATAATAATAATAATAATAATAATAATAATAATAATAATAATAATAATAATAATGCTTATCTAACCTATTACTTTCACAAAGCGTGAGTACCTCATTAAGTGTTCGTAAATAAATGAACTAGTCCACAAGTGGATGGGCTTATGTACATATGTCTGTTAAAATCGTTTGATTTGTAAGCGACCTGTTCGAGTTTCCTCTGACTCTTCTCCCCGCCATGTTTGATATTATCACAATCATATTGGTGTGTAGGGTCAGAGACCTTTTACTGTTCAAAAAGTCGAATATACCGACACCAATTCTTTTGTCGGCGTAGTGAAGCCGCTTTCGAGTTAGCAAGGCAAAATTGAATGACTTTACATCGATATATACCTGCATGAAATCGATAGAAATGTGATTTATTTTCGCAGAAATTGCGAGCATACCAGTGGATATTACTTTATTCCGCTGACAGAAGAGTGGAAATTACATAGTTGCTTAAATTTGACTTGGATCTCGCCATTTTCATACGTAGTCACCTGTCCGTACAATTCTCGCAATCTAAACGTAGATGACATCAAGTGATCATATAGTCATGTGAAATCAACAATTAACCGTTCCTGGTGTTACTGTAGGAACCATATCATTATCAGTTGCGTATTCTCTATAGGAAAATGAAATAATACAAAATTCACAAAATAATTATGAAAAGAACGACCTGGAATCACTAAATATCGCAGCAACTTGAAGTAAACAAGATACACTAAGCAGAGCACTTGTCAAAGCCGCATTCACGTAATATCAACAACATCGTCGACACGTGCTTGGTTGTCGTTGTTAATGGCTTCCTCCACCCTGCTGCGATTCTGACAGTTCGTTGTTTTCAGAATAAATATTTTGAAAATTAAGTATGCATTACATTTATTTACAAATATTAAGGAAACATCTGTATAATATTTGCTAATTAGATGTACAACAAATTGGGCAATTTGTTTATTGTTTTTGTCACGTGACTATTTGACCTTTCAATGTCATTGATATAGTCATGTGACTCGGAAAGAAATGGCGAGATCCAGGTCAAATTGCAGGAAAAAAATCAAATATGGGGTGTTAGTGTAAGAGGAATCTCAGACTATTAAGCAACTAGATTAGCTTGTAAATAATCGTATTGAAACAATAACACTATTTGATGATACTTCACCTAACAGGAGCTCTAGGAATAAAACTTTTTTCCTCCACACTTCATCTCTCAAATATAAAACAAAAAGGAATAACATTCGTTGAACACACTTCACACTTATAAAGCACTGAAGGAATATAAATCGTTGACCACACTTCAGAATGAAAAAGCAATGCCGGAAATAAACTTTTACATTTCACTCACAATGAGATTGCTGAATAACACAAGGCTTTTCTCAAGGACGATCCCTGAATGATTGGTGAAAAATAACACTATTTTGATGACTCTTCACTCAAGAGGAGCACATGGAATCAAACTTTTTTCCGAAATACTTCTTCCCTCAAATAAAAGGCACCAGGAATGACAATCGTTGCAGACACTGAACACTTGCCAAGCACTGAAGGAATACGAATCGTTGAGCACACTTCAGAATAAAAAATGCAATGTCGGAATTAAACTTTTACATTTCAATCACAATGGGATTGATGTAAAACACGAGGCTTTTCTCAATGATGATCCTTGAATGATTTGTGAATTTCCACGCTGCACGAATCCAAGAATATTCCTTGAATCACAATCACTGAAACGCATCATTCAAAATTAAAACTGATGTGGCTTTGAATGATCAATGATCACTCTTGTATGCGGAAAAATATTTTTCCATTTTCACAAAAAAAATCTGAAAATGCGAATCGGGTGTATTACACGGTATTGTGAATTCGCAATACTGTAAAATGTATTGCTCGAACGATTGAATCTACCCTGTTATAAACCGGGTATTATATTATTTCCTAGCAGAAAACAAATTTACAAATTAGCACGTATAATGTAGTTGAAAACTAGTATCACAGTTCTATTTTTATTACCACTAAACATCATAAAATACTTAACAATAATGCTATTATTTTAAACAACAACAACAAACATCAACAATTACAACTACAACAACACCAACTTCAAAAACAACTACAACAACAAAACTAATAATAACACTAATAATAATAATAATAATAATAATAATAATAATAATAATAATAATAATAATAATAATAATAATGCTTATCTAACCTATTACTTTCACAAATCGTGAGTAACTCATTAAGTATTCGTAAATATATGAACTAGTCCACAAGTGGATGGGCTTATGTACATATCTCTGTTAAAATCGTTTGATTTGTAAGCGACCTGTTCGAGTTTCCTCTGACTCTTGTCCCCGCCATCTTTGATATTATCACAATCATATTGGTGTGTAGTGTCAGAGACATTTTACTGTCCAAAAAGTCGAATATACCGAAACCAATTCTTTTGTCGGCGTAGTGAAGCCGCTTTCGAGTTAGCAAGGCAAAATTGAATGACTTTACATCGATATATACCTGCATGAAATCGAGAGAAATGTGATTTATTTTCGCAGAAATTGCGAGCATACCAGTGGATATTACTTTATTCCGCTGACAGAAGAGTGGATTTACATAGTTGCTTAAATTTGACTTGGATCTCGCCATTTTCAGACGTAGTCACCTGTCCGTACAATTCTCGCAATCTAAACGTAGATGACATCAAGTGATCATATAGTCATGTGAAATCAACAATTAACCGTTCCTGGTGTTACTGTAGGAACCATATCAATATCAGTTGCGTATTCTCCATAGAAAAATGAAATAACACAAAATTCACAAAATAATTATGAAAAGAACGACCTGGAATCACTAAATATCGCAGCAACTTGAAGTAAACAAGATACACTAAGCAGAGCACATGTCAAAGCCGCATTCACGTAATATCAACAACATCGTCGACACGTGCTTGGTTGTCGTTGTTAATGGCTTCCTCCACCCTGCTGCGATTCTGACAGTTCGTTGTTTTCAGAATAAATATTTTGAAAATTAAGTATGCATTACATTTATTTACAAATATTAAGGAAACATCTGTATAATATTTGCTAATTAGATGTACAACAAATTGGGCAATTTGTTTATTGTTTTTGTCACGTGACTATTTGACCTTTCAATGTCATTGATATAGTCATGTGACTCGGAAAGAAATGGCGAGATCCAGGTCAAATTGCAGGAAAAAAATCAAGTATGGGGTGTTAGTGTAAGAGGAATCTCGGACTATTAAGCAACTGGATTAGCTTGTAAATAATCGTATTGAAACAATAACACTATTTGATGATACTTCACCTAACAGGAGCTCTAGGAATAAAACTTTTTTCCTCCACACTTCATCTCTCAAATATAAAACAAAGAGGAATAACATTCGTTGAACACACTTCACACTTACAAAGCACTGAAGTAATATAAATCGTTGACCACACTTCAGAATGAAAAAGCTATGCCTGAAATAAACTTTTACATTTCACTCACAATGAGATTGCTGAATAACACAAGGCTTTTCTCAAGGACGATCCCTGAATGATTGGTGAAAAATAACACTATTTTGATGACTCTTCACTCAAGAGGAGCACATGGAATCAAACTTTTTTCCGAAATACTTCTTCCCTCAAATAAAATGCACCAGGAATGACAATCGTTGCAGACACTGAACACTTGCCAAGCACTGAAGGAATACGAATCGTTGAGCACACTTCAAAATAAAAAATGCAAAAAAAAAATATAATTTCGGTAAGATCCGGAAAATCCTTTCTGGCATCTTCTATACTAAATCTATCAGGTTCTGGTAACCAAACTTGTTTTTGTGGACTACAGGATATAATCGCTTCATTTACCTTTAACGATATTAATATTCCACCATCAAGCATATATCTTAATAATACTATTGGAGCCCAACATTTTTCTGAAAGCTGTTTACCAAACCAAGCATAAGTAATAGGATGGAGATCTTTTTCGCACTCGAATGTTTCTACATATGCAAATTCTTAGGTCAAAATCTGGTAAGGGTCCATTTATTGAAACTCTGGTCATGACATGTGTGGGGTGTCCGAATCTGTTAAAATATTTAGAACACTCACCATATCCAAGAAAATTCCCAGGAAAACATCCAGCCATATCGACTGAGATAACATCATTATAATCGTATTTAGTATTCCATAATCCACCATGCCCATATTTTATGCAACATTTTTGTGTATCCTCAATAAATTCTGATCTTGTCGGTTTCCATCAATATTTTTTCTGAGCGAAATGGGCCGCGACCTCTGGTATGGTAAAATAATTATTTAGTAGTTGTCTAATTCTGACATCGTCAGAAGTATATTTTAGTGCAAGATTTCTCATTTCTTCATAGAGAGATTCTGTACAATAAATATCACCATTAGGTCGTACAAATTGATCATGACAATTGTGTTCCGAACTCTGAAATAACCAAACAGATACAGAGTCACCAAAGAGATACAGGGTCATTTTTACTGATATTTTTTAATAAAATCAAATACATGACCACTATAAAATTTAATCATTCTGTCTCGTGGAAATACCGTTACTGCATCAGTCCATGCATATACATTATGGTTAGTGATTGTTATAGGGCTTCCATTTCTTATATATTTTGGTTTGTATAATATCTCTCCTCTTATTGTTATTACTGTTATTGGAAATCTTAATAACTTTTCTAGCTTATCAACATCCTTAATAGATGCATCAGAATTTTTAACGGTCTCTCCCCATTCACATATTTTTTGCGTCTTAAATCTGTTAAGCCATTACCACGCATCGCATTTGTAAAATGTTCAGTAATGCGTTCAGCCACGCAATTTATTTTGAATTCTGACAGTCTCATCGGTTACTTCCCTTCATGTGATAAGGTCATTGAACTTTATGTGTGTTTGTGTCACATCTGCAAAACATAATGTCTTTTAATCTTAATGAAGTATATCTCTCTGTCTGTTTATCGGTCTGTCTGTTTATCTGTCTGTCGGTTTCTCTGTCTGTCTGTTTAGAAACCAAACCTACCGTTAGTTCCCAGCCGATAAATGTAAATGGCTGTTTATACATACTGACCTTGGATGATGTAAGAGCAATAATTGATTACCTGTGTATAGAGACGTAAATAAATCGTTTTTATAGTGTAGTGTGGAAATCCACTGTAAACATAAGACATATATCGTAATATAACGTTTTTCTAGAGTATAACAATTACCTTTACAAATAAGCTGACTTCACAAGGAGCCAAGACTAACTTGTGTTTATCGATCCGTGACAAAAGCAGATTATTCTATTCCTGCGTTATTTTCAATACGATTCATATAACCGGCTGATGTATTTTAGCTGCAGACTGTACAATACTCCAATGCAATGGTCATAAGAAGCAAATAAAGAAGGAATTACACTCTCTCATTGTATACACCTGTGGGTTATTCAAACAATGACGAATGCGTTAATCGATTTCCGGTATTTGTGCCCAGTGCGTTATTACCCATTTTTATGCTCGTAATTTAAAATCGTTATATATTTATATATTTTAGTAAGATTCATAAACATAAATAGCTATCTATTTTAAAAAAAATATTTTTGTAGAGCCAGAGATTAATGCTATTGCATAATAAGAAAAGCATATAGTAATAATTAAAACTGTTATATTCATCGAACGCAGCATGGTGTAGGGGTAGATCGTTAGACTCTAAATCTAGACATCTGCAGTTTGATTCCAGATTTCGCCGAAATGGATTTGGTCCAGGGTGTGCCTTTTATATATATAAATGGGGGGCGAGGCGCGCCTCAGGTTTCGATAAATATCTCACTGTGTAAGCCACGTGAGTACATTTTTGTACCAGTGGGGTTTTCACCTGGGCGTATTTATCGAAACCGCAATGAGTAGACAGTCCCCGCCCCTAAAATAATCAGTAGCATGCCTTGATCTCTCTGCCCCATGGAAGAACCCCCAAAATAAACATCCAGAAAGGATGTTAGCCAAAAGAAACAGAACATGGGTGTGCCGCATAATAAGTCATGAGAGACGACCATGTAGGACCCCATGAAAGACAAAGAGGCTATCCAAATGAAGGGTAACTGCTAGGACGCTACTAATTTTTTTTTGATAAAAATCAGACAAATCATAAATATTGAAAAATATTTACCTGTCCGTGATGCTGTCAAACAACAATTAACTCATGTAACTCAAGTTGAATTTGCAGAGGATACAAAACAATTATTTAAACCGATAACATATACCACTAAAGATATTCAACCTGTGTTAGAGAAAACCCTGAAGCAACTCAAAAAATAGAAAAAAGAACTAAGAAAACAAAAAAAAATTTTCAAAACACTTCCAGCCGAAAAAGCTGATGCGATGCCAGTCACAGAAATGTCTGAAGATGCAGACCAAGCTCGTGCTGAAATAGGTGACATAAGGGAACGTCTATCTGAACAATCTAACATAAGTTAAAAATTTGGCGTAGATGCTATTGCTGATATTAAAAGCGCTAAAATGTAGAAGATTTAGCTGCGAATGCGGTGAAAAGTTTCAGTGATAGAAAAAAGTTTTTAAATCCTAAATATGCTGATAAAGTTGTAAGTGGTGATAATTGGTACAAATGTGGATATTTCGTATACGCTATAACGTTAATCAGGCCAAAAATAGTGATCATAATTACATACAGTATATTAATGCAATAGATATTTATATTAACTTTACACAATTACCGTCAGAGCAACAACAAACGATAAAACAACTAGAACAACAACGTCAATTATCACCGCCATCAATGCAACAAAATTACATTATACTCAACAACAAAAATCATTGTCACAATCTCCAAAATCACAACCAGCCTCAAATAAAAAGTGAGGAAGGGCCGTCGGATACCTCTTTCAGAAGTGGTTTAAGAAGTGGTCTTATTACTCAGTGTCATAACAACATCCTTGCCGATGTTGAACGACTAGAAATTCTCATTTGAGGAAAACGAGCTGGAAATAATTCCCCAGAAATCATTAATGAAGCAGCAGATATTTGCAAACGATTATTTAGTGGCGGTATTATGGATATTGATGTGTATCAGTGTCTCATTAATGAAATTGCCGATGACTACTATAGTGAATAAGTCACAGTGATTAGATACAATTAGTGATAAAGTCAATTAAAAATAAAATGATTGTGCATGGGGCTCAAAGTGGACCTACCATGGTTAGGGCAATTAATTCTCGAATACCGATTTACAGGGCAACCTACAGAGATAGGTTAGGTGATGCTGTTCAGGGTCTGTTTAGAAGCATAGCCCCAAAAGCAATACCAATTGCAAAGCAGCTGGGTATGAAAGCTATTGATATTGTTCGTGAAAATGGTATAGACACTGCTGGTAATCTTGCCAGTAAAACATTCTCAGCAATCAAAGATAGACTAGCCCGATTAATACGCAGACCACAACCTGTCCGATCTCAGCCGGTGAAATTGCCCAGTAATGAAGTAATGCCTGCAAGTGTAAGTAAAATAATAAATCAAGCCGCTAATCAAAAACAGGCAGAGTTGGCTGATATACTTTTATCAGAAAAATAGAAAAACATAATCGCTAGTCTGATAGCAGGAAGTGGTCTCACTTCCCGAAGTGATCTTCTTTTTAGATAATAATTATAATATATATGCTTAAACGTGTAAGTGATCCTGCATTCGACATGGACGCACCAGTTCTCAACGATGAGTCTGTGCGCGATTATCAGTATTATTCTTATGACGCATGAACACCAAATCAGCGTGGACGAATCGAACTACAGGTTCAGGATACAAAAAGATATTTCCTGCCATCAGAAGCATTTTTTGAAATCGAAGGTGAAATTTTAAAAAATGATAATACTGAATATGCAGCCGAAATTAGTGTTTGTTTTCTTAATAATGGTATTATGGCATTGTTTGTTAGCGCTACGTATATGATTGACGGACAAAATATTGAATCAATTCAAAAAGATGTCAAAGTTGCTACAACAATACTTGGTCTTGCAAGATAGAGTGACGATTATTCAAGATCAGCTGGTCCATCAATGATGCTTGCAAAAGATACAACTGATTTTCCGGAAAATATAAACGTAACTACTGGTAATGTGAGAAATGCCGCCGGAGACAACACTACCCTTCAGTATTATCGATGAATGCAAATTTCAACTTGGGATTCACATCACGTCGATCAATGTTGCAGGGTGGAAGTAGAAGATTGTCATGTGTGTTTCCACTATCACATATTTTTTTGGTTTTGTAGAAATGTCAGAAAAGTGATTTTTGGAGCCAAACATACAGTTGTGCTGGTACGAAAAGCAACCGATGATGATGCAATATGGCGACCTGCTGGTGATGCTGGTAGAGTTATACTAACACAATTTTCGCTCATGATGTCAATAATGACTCCGACGATATCTAAAGGATATCAGTTACTATCTTTTATGAGACAAGGCGGTAAATCAGCGTTATCATGGTTAACAACAACCACAGATAGTGTTTAAAGTACAATTAACGGTTTATTCACATAGCAAATAGCTTCTCAGCAGGGTGTTTCTGCACCGTGACATATATTTAAAGCGCTTCAAAATACAGCACGAGCAAATGATTAAACGCGTAGCATCATGATATTTGATAAGCTCGGGTTTCTGAGGTTTCATTAAGAATAAACTGACACCAAGAACCATCCGAAGATATTTTGTTAAATTTCGATCAAAATCATGTGGCACGTGCATATCATCGTCTTATGTCGTATATGGGACGTGATCAAAACAGTGATACTGGTTTACAAATATCGCAGCTGGATTTTACAACGCTGTATCCGATTTATTACTTTTCACTAGAACATTTAGATTTAACCAGACAATCAGTAGCTGATATACATTTTCGAGCTCGTGTTAATAGAGATGATGTAGCTATTCCTAATTACAGAGCAATTGCTGTTATACTTAGCGATAAATCAATATTACTCAAAGGTGTTGGTTGACAAATGAGAGCAATGGATGCGCCAGTAGAAAACATGTAATTAGATCATTCATAATATTAAAAATGTCATATCATCATGTTAGTGTGAGTCTGCCTCCTGGTCAGATCAAAAGACTGCAATCGGCATCAAATAATAACTGTGAAGTAAACATATCGTTAAAGCGAGATCAGATGAGCGGTTCAAATAAATTATCGTTTAACGAGCGTCAATTCAAAAAATTTAATGAAGCAAAAAAAATAAATGAAGGCATCAAACTTAGTCTTTCTGCGGCTGCTATCAAAGTTACATTTAAAACGGGTTGTATATTTCCCCTTCTCGCAGCTATAACAGCATTAATAGCCGGAGCAGCACCAGCAGTAGCAAAAGCAGCTGCATTAGGCGCTGTTGGAACAGCCGCTGAAATGTCATTAAAGAAAGCAACCGGAAAAGGAATATCTAAAAAAGGTAAAAGGTCTCAGATTACCAGGGACCCCGCCTTCATGGTAATTAAAATGGCTAAGACTTCCCGGGACAGTTTACTGGTATCGCCTATGTCCAATTTTGATTTACTCAATGCTGTTAAAAAATTAAAAATAAAAAAAAAACTTTAGAGGTGTTTATGCGCGATCAATTACCAAAACAACAGAATATGTGGTCGTGAAGTACTTAATGTACTTGATGCTGTATGCACCGCAAAAAAACACCTCATAAAATCGTGCATGAATATACCACGATGTCACATTTAAACAGACATCAGTAAATATAATGGTAGATATTTACGGAAGATCTGCTCGTGGTAAATATCAGCAGCAGGGTGATTTATCTAAATATGCAACCCTCGATCAAGTCAGAAATAAGATTGATGATTTATTTAATATTACAAGTGTGGATCAAAATGATGTGGTTGTTTTTCAATGCATGAATATACCACGATTTCACATTTAAACAGACATCAGTAAATATAATGGTAGATATTTACGGAAGATCTGCTCGTGGTAAATATCAGCAGCAGGGTGATTTATCTAAATATGCAACCCTCGATCAAGTCAGAAATAAGATTGATGATTTATTTAATATTACAAGTCTGGATCAAAATGATGTGGTTGTTTTTCAAGACAAACAAGGACGATCAAAGACAAGCAAAATACAACTACCGGACGTACCTCCACGAATTCATACTGCAGTTGATGATAATAGCTTTAGTTTTATTGATGAGAGTAAAATACAGGATTCCGGTAAATCAGTTAACGATTATGTCAGGAAAGCTGGCGGTATATTTAGTGGAGACGTTATTATGAAGAAAAATAAAATAATCAAAGTACGTATTAAACAATGGCGGTATAATGCATGCATTTCCTAATATGAATCATAACGGTATTAATAATATCAGAACACCAGAATCTGAGTCTGATGCTGCTACAAAAATATACGTCGATGATAAACAGATTCCAATTACTAAAATTACCAAAATCGAAACTGAATTTACCGGTTTTCGCGAAAACATAAATAAAATTAATGACGATTTTTTTTTGGAAAGCCACCAAATATTAATATAAAACTTACTGGTATTAATACAAAACTCAACGATATTATTGGAGAAATTCCGGTTATTGTTAAAAAACAGACCTTATTAAAATTCATCACAAGCAGATAAGAAATATTGTGTATACAGTTGCATCTGGGTTTGGATCGTGGACTCCAGAAAATAATACCATTAAATATACTGCAGAGATTACTGGTATATATAGGATGTCCATACTTAGCGTTGAAGATTTTAGAATATCCACTACAAATCCATCGACTGAGAATTCATTTAAAACTATATATGTGTTATTAGATAAAGATTCTGAAGGAAAGTTTACGCTGGAATCATCGAGTAAAAATATACCTCAAGCTTACTGGTGGTGTTTGGAATTTGTAACTCAATTAACTACTTAACATAATAATATAATGGATCAAATAACTACGTCTTCTATCGACGTTCAACGTCATAGATATAATCAAGCGTGTGAATGCCTGACCAAACTAAAAAATACCATTGACTATTACAGAGTAAAAGTAAAGAAATATCGTAGACGTATGGTCGTCATTGATATAGTTGTGTATTCAGTTTCTGCTATTTTTTCTGGATCGGATTAATATTATCAACATTAACGATGACAGTTCCAGCAATTATAACAATTATTGTTTCAACTTCAACGACTATAACAGGTATTTTTAATATTATTGCTAATAAAATAACTACATGTGCGAATGATAGATTGCGTGAGTATATGATAAAATTACACACAGCAACAGCAACATATTCTAAATTATCTGGATATATTTCCAATTATCTCAGTGGTGGTAAAATAACTGAAGAGGAGTTTGCAACGATATTAAAACCTACGATGAAGCATTCAGAATCGATAATGATTCTGGTGACAAAATAAATGGAGAATTAAACAATAATACTAACAATAATGTCAGCAACTGAGTCGAAAGAGTTGTTACAGCAGATCGTCGCTAATACAACTCCTTTAAAAACTACCACGATATCAATAAGTTCGACAAATCCTGAATGCAGCGTTAACTTTCCAACTGCAATTTCAGTAAAAGAGATAGCATTAACTCAATAACGTGTTTATTATAGATGGCCTAATATTAGATCAAAACAATTTGGTGGATTACCAGCAAATAATTCATTAGTATTGGCAAATAAATATAAATCTGATGAAACTCCCGATTGGCAAGTTGTTAGTATTCCAAATGGCAATTATCAGTTAGAACATGCGATAAAAATGGTAATGATGGTAAATAATTAAAGGTTTCCCGACCAACGGGGAGTGTAAATGTATAACAACGAAAACATATAATTGGCAATTAAAATCTGTCGACTGTATAAATATAAAACAGAACTGAACAAGGTGATTACGTATAGCAGTATAAAGATCTGAAACTCAGGACTATTAAAAATGATTGACTAATTGATTGCTATTTTACGGCGCACCAGCACTCTGAGGCTATTTAGCGCCAAACATAATATTATATACTTTTATGTTTACAACTGGTAAAATAATTTTATCGACCAGCGATTGGAGACCAAACAGTGAAAGGTAATGCGATAGAAATGGTAATGATTGTAAATAATTAAAAGTTTCCCGATCGACAGGGAGTGCAAATGTATAATAACGAAAACATATGATTTCTCAAAGAGCACTCAACTATATGACTCCTGTTGTCGTAACTACACAAACTCGACAATTATTAATATTATAAATGTTTTACAAAACTTATAAGCCAACAAATGAAATGAGAAAAGTTAAATGTTTTCTTTAACAGGGATCACTCGTACTTTTAAATTGAATAGTTCATCAATCTATCGAGATTTTCTAAATATAAACTAAATAGTCAAAAAAATCATTTTGATTAAAAACACAATCAATTTTCTACTCCAATACATAATAAATCAACTTTTCTTGACTGCGCTTGAAGATAAGCGGACAATAATTTAAGTTGTGTATAATGCAATTTGCACCCGGCAGCATTTTCTGACTAAACAAATATGGTAGCGACTATGTTAATTCTAATTCAATCACCAGTAATTATATTCTCAGGCATGCTAAAGCACATTTCAATGTTATATAAAATATTCTTATATTAGGACACGTGTCGCTAACCGATCCGTCTAAAACTTATACGAACAAAACAAATCTATAATACCGATATCAATTATACAGTGAAACATGGCAAACAAGATCAAAACTATCGGACTAATACTGCTATGCATTGTTCTAAGCTTATGTTTTATTATTAGTTAAAATATAACTTGCATGTTAAAAAAAATTTTCAAATACAACTCACTAGGATTAGTTCACCATTGTTGATTAATTGATTGATTGATTTATATTTTTACGACGCACCAGCACTCTGAGGCTATTTAGAGCCTAGTATAATGTTATATCTTTTTATGTTTAAAACTGGTAAAATAATTTTATCGACTAGCGATTGGAGACCAAACAGTGAAAGGTAATTCGATAAGAATGGTAATGATGGTAAATAATTAAAAGTTTCCGGATCAACAGGGAGTGCAAATGTATAATAACGAAAACATATGATTAGCAATTAAAATCTATCGACTGCATAAATATAAAACAGAACTGAACAAGGTGATAAAATATAAGCTATAACTTATAATATATGTTTGCTTCCTTAAGGAAGTCTATAATGTTGGTAATGTTAACTGTATCAAAGAGCTCCCCATGTCTTCCACAACGTAGTAATAATTACTTGTAGGTTGAAGATCGAAGCATTCCAGCATAAAGTGCTTAACGGTGAATGGTTCATTACAAGCTATGCACTCTGGTGGGTCTTCTCCTTTCAAAATGTAGGAGTGTGTTAAGTGAGTATGACCGAGTCAAATTCTTGCAATGATTACTTCCTCTCTACGGACGGATCTATAGGAAGGGGTCCATTCTCCTAAGGTTGGCTTGATGGCATGAAGTTTGTTATTCACGGAATCATTCCATGATGCCTGCCATTTCTGACATAAACAGTCTTTGATACAACGTTTAAAATCAGAATAGGATGTTTTAAAATCAGTTGTTTCTAGTAATAGGGCCATTTTAGCAGCACAGTCTGCTTTATCATTACCTTTAATTCCTACATGGCTGGGTAACCAACAGTATACTATATTGTGGGAGGTACTCAGCTCTGTATGCTTAAGGAGAATATTTGCTAATAATGGATTATCCCGTTTTCTGTTATGTAGTGACTGAAGTACTGATAGTGAGTCGGAGAATATTATGCTATTTGAAATACGCTTGCTTGCAATGTATTGCAAAGCAAGATCTATTGCTCTAATTTTGGCTGAAAAAATTGACGTACCATTTGGCAAGCGAACTTTGGTTGTGTGTTTTCCACTTACAAAGGCTGCAGCAGCCTTTTCGTCATCTTTTGATCCATTGGTATATATTTTTGTATACTTTTAAAATTGTGAGAGGAGTTCATGGTAAGAGTTGTGGAAAATGGAAGGGTTTGTCTCCGATTTTTTTCCATCATGTAACGTAAAAATTACCCTTGGTTGCTGATGTAGCCAAGGGGGTGTTTTGGAGATGTTGGCCTTCAGAATTTTTGAAAAGTCAATTTGGGTACTTTCGAGAAATTGTGATATTCTAATGCCAAATGTAGGTATGACATTTGGTTTATTGTCATATAACGATTTATATTTTGGTTCAAAAACGGTCGAAAAAGCTGGGTTCAGACGGCTGGATATTAATTTGATAGCATATTGTGCGGAAAGCATTTCTCTGCGTTGTGATCAAGTAAAATGATTTTCTACACGATCTATATAATGTACAATTATATTAGTACCAGAATTTAATTTCCATGGATATGCATTTTCTACTTTTTTAATATTTGTGACAAAGTCGGATCTCTGTGGTTCTGGTGGAACCTGATAAACAGGTGCGACTTCATGCCATCCTGACACTGATCAAATCGAACTTTTATATATATCCACAGCATAGTCAGGAGAATATATTACAATCACGGACGATAATGTTGGTTGGTATACAGTAATTACTATCTTTGACTCTTCTCCTGTTATAGACCTAATTCTGCGCTGGAATTCCTCATTGATTTGCTCTATTTGATAACTGCCAGTTGGAATACTAACTACTTGCCAATCGGGAGTTCCATCAGATTATTCTTATTTGCGAATACTAATGAATTATTTGCCTGTAGTCCACCAAATGGCTTTGATCTAATATTAGGCCTGCTATAATAAACACGTAAAGGAGCTAATGCTATCTATTTTACTGGAATTGCAGTAGGAATGTTAACGATGAATTCAGGATTGGTTGAACTTATTGATATCATAGTAGTTTTTGATGGCGTCGTATTAGGACATTATTATTATGTTTATTATTTAATTATCCATCCTTTCGTTATTGTCACTAGATGATGCGTTATTTTCCATCGCGAATGCTTCCTCGTAGGTTGTCATTATCATAACGAACTCCTCATCAGATATTTTACCATCACTGAGGTACAAGGAAAGATGCGAGCATAAATTAGTATAGGCGGCTGTTGCTGTGTGTAATTTCATCATGTACTTGCCTAATTTATCGCTCGTGCATGTAGATATTTTTTTAGCGATAATACTGAGAATATCTGCACATGTTGTTGTTGTAGAAACGACAATCGCTAAAACCGCAGGAGCAGTCATAGTTAATGTTGATAATAATAATCCGGTTCCAGCAACAACGGCAGAAACCGAGTAAACTACATCGATAACAACCATGCGTCTGCGATATATTTTACTTTCAACATGTATTCGTTGATCATATTTTCTAGTTCAGTCTGACACTTACACGCCTGAATATATCTGTGACGTCGAACGTCAATGAGTGACTCTGTCATCGGATTCACTATATCTAATGACGTTATCATTTAATTAAATAATTAAAATGGGAGCTTTAGTTACTAATTCCAGACAAAACCAGGTATTAGCGGATGCCAAATTTCTATCCGACGATTCCAACTTGAACGTTTCTTCAGAATCTTTATCCAACATTACAGATACAGTTTTAGACAGATTATTAGCTAATGAAGATCTGGTAAGTATGTTAAATTCTACAACACTAAACACAGACAACCTATATATATATATATATATATATATATATATA
Organism: Potamilus streckersoni; assembly: GCA_016746295.1. NCBI lineage: Eukaryota > Metazoa > Mollusca > Bivalvia > Unionida > Unionidae > Potamilus > Potamilus streckersoni. Next base: position 11,866 of record JAEAOA010002047.1, on the reverse strand, counting down.
TATATATATATATATATATATATATATATATATATAACAGCGACCTCTGCGGTGTGTTTGATGGTTTTATTTCATTGTGTCCATGTAGCTGCGCCTGATCCGACGACGAACACGATGTTAATGATCTGTTTGTGAGGAATTTTAATCAGGCTTGTTTTATGAATAATATCCGGAATTCCACTAATAATATCGTTGAGATTTGTGTTAATATCAGTAAGTTATATATCGACATTTGGTGGACTTATTTCTATGAAAATTTAGAAACATTTGTATGTGATTAGAAAAATCAGTTCTAAATGCAGCAATTTCACCATTGTTGTCGTTAACGAAGTCGTTATTGAAATTTCCTTATCATAAGACGTATTTTTTGTAACAGCATCAAACTCAGATTCTGGTGTTTTTAAATTACTAATACTGTTATGGCTCATATTGAGAAATGCACGCATTATACCATCGTAGGTTAATACGTATATAGATTCCTGATCGTCAACATATTTTATTTTGTTGTAGCATCACTATCTGTGGTTGGATATCCAAGATTTGTAATTTTATTTTAGTTCTTAATAACGTCTCCACTAAATACACCGACCGTCGTCTTGACATAATGGTTAACTGAATTACCGGAATCCTGTATTTTACCCTCATCAGTAAAAGTTACGATATTATCAGCAACTGCAGTAGGAATTCGTATAAGTACATCTGGTAGTTGTATATTGCTTGTCTTTAATCGTCTTTGTTTGATCCACACTTGTAATATTTAATAAATCATCAATCTGATTTCTGAGTTGCTTGAAGGTTGCATATTTAGACAAATCACCTTGCTGCTGAGCTTTACCACGAGAAGATCTTCCGTAAATATCTACCAATATATTTACTTATGTCCGTTTAAATGTGACAATGTGGTATATTCATGCACGACTTTATGAGGTGGTTTTCCTTGCGGTGCCATGGATACAGCACCAAGCACATTAAGTACTTCACGACCACATATTGGTGGATCAGATAATGTTTGTGTTGGTAGCTTTGAATACCAGATTGAAGCAGTATTATTGCTGACATAATGAAGAAATTCTTTTGGTGGCGCTAATCCATATGAATCAAAATATATATTTCCACGTGGATCAATTGCATACGCTACCCAATGCGTGCCAGGTCCAGAGTTTGTATCGAGAATAATAATACCGTTTTCAATATTGTTAGGTTGTTTTGATAATTGACCGCGTATAAAAAACACCTTATTTTTACAAAATAAACCAAAGCGAGATCTGAAAACTGTCCTGAAGTCTTAGCCCTTTCCTACCATGACGGCGGGTTCCTATAATCTGAGACCTTTTCCCCCAAATTTTTTTTCCCACTCCGTGCTTTTTAACGCCATCCAGCAGCGATTCCAACAGCCCCTAATCAGCAGCTTTAAAACAGCAGGGCTGCGCGCATAAATGCTGTAAAGCTGCGAAAGGGAAATATACCACCCTTTTAAAATATTTTTATGCCCACCGAAAGACTAACTTGACGCCTTAATTTGTTTTTTTGCTCATAAAGTTTTAAATTTGACGACGGTCAACAAAAATTTATTGAACCGCAATTTTTTTTTCAACGATAATTTTATTCCACAATTATTTTTTTATGCTGGTTGCAGTCTTTTGACCTGACCAGAGTCATCTCACAAAAGTGATATATGACTTTATTAATATTAGAGCGACCAAATTTACATTCCTATGAGCTCATTCGTCCACCAACACCTTCGAGTAACATTGATTTATCGCTGAGTATAACAGCAATTGCTCTGTAATTTGCAATAACTCCAATATCTCTATTAACACGAGCTCGAACATGTATATCAACTACTGATTGTCTGGTTAAATCTAAATGTTCTAGTGAAAAGTAATAAATCGGATACAGCGTTGTAAACTCTATATGTAAACCAGTATCAATGTTTTGATCACGTGCCATAAACGACATAAGACGATGATACGCACGTGCTACATTATTTTGATCGAGATTTAATAAAATATCCTCGGATGGTTCATGATGTCCATTTATCCTTAATGAAACCTCAGAAACACCGAGCTTATCAAATATCATGATACTTTGTGTCTGACTATTTACTCGTTCAAAATTTTGAAGCGCAAATAAATATATGTCGCGGTGCAGAAACTCCTTGCTGAGAAGCTATTTGCCATGTGAATAAACCGTTAATTGTACTTTGAATACTATCTGTGGTTCTTGTTAACAACGATAACGCTGATTTACCGCCTTGACGCATCAAAGATAGTAACCGATCTTCTTCAGATATCGTTGGATTCATTGTTTGCATCCAGAGCGAAAGTTTGGTTACTATAACTTTACCAGCATCACCAGCAGGTCGCCATATTGCATCATCATCGGTTGCTTTTTGTACCAGCACAACTGTATATTTGGCTCCAAAAATCACTTTTCTGACATTTCTACAGAATCCAAAGTTATGTAATAGTGGAATCACACATGAAAATCTTCTACTTGCACCCTTCAACATCGATCGACGTGATGTGAATCCCAAGTTGCAATTTGCATTAGAACCAAGAACCACAGGCCACACAGCAGAGTCAGCATTGTTAGCATTATTTATTGGTCGTATTATATCATATGGTATTTGGGATGGTCAGAAGTGTCTTTGGTAAACATCATTGATGGACCAGCTGATCTTGAGTAATCGTCACTCTATCTTGCAAGACCAATTATTGTTGAAGCAACGTCAACGTCTTTCTGAATTGATTCAATATTTTTTTCCATCAATCATGCATGTAGCGCTATCAAACAATGCAATAATAACATTATTAACAAAACCAACACTAATATCGGCTGTATATTCAGTATTATTATCTTTTAAAATTTCACCTTCGACTTCAATGAATGCTTCAGAGGGTAAGAAATATCAACTTGTATCTTGAACCTGTAGTTCGATTCTTCCACGCTGATTTGGCATTCGGACGTCATAAGAATAATACTGATAATCGCGCACAGACTCATCTTTGAGAACCGATGCGTCCATGTCAAATGCAGGATCACTTATACGTTTAAACATCTTTATTATAATTAACACGGAGACCACTTCGAGAAGTGAGACCACTTCCTGCTATCAGACTAGCGGTTATATTTTATTTCTTTTTCCGACATTGGGACATCAACCAACTCCGCTAGTTTTTGATTAGCGGCTTGATTTATTATTTTACTTACACTTGCAGGCATTACTTCAGTGCTGGACAATTTTACTGGTTGAGGTGGGACGGGTTGTGGTTTGCGTACTAATAAAGTTAGTCTATTTTTGACTGCTGAGAATGCTTTGCTAGCAAGGTTACCAGCGTCTATACATTTTTCAAGACAAATATCAATATCTTTCATACCCAGCTGCTTTGCAATTGGTATTGCTTTTGGGGCTATTCTTCTAAATAGACCCTGGACAGTATCACCTAGTCCATCTTCGTAGGTTGCTTTGTATACTGGTAATTGAGAGTTTATTACCCTAACCATGGTAGGTTCACCTTGAGCACCATGCACAATCATTTTATTAATAATTGACTTTATCACTAATTGTATCTAATCACTGTGACTTAGTCACTATAATAATCATCGGCAATTTCATTAATGAAATACTGTTGCACATCAATCTCCATAATACCACCACTAAATAATCTTTTACAAATATCTGCTACTTCATTAATAATTTTTGGGGAATTATTATCAGCTTGTTTTCCTACAATGAGGATTTCTAGTCGTTCAATTTCAGCAAGAACATTATTGGGACAAGTAATAAGACCACTACCTAGACCACTTCCAGTTGCACCAGATGCGTCTTGAAATTCTTCTTCTGCAGTTCTAGCTGGTTGTCGCGATGATTGCAATCGTTTCATTGTTTCTTGTCCTTCTTGTTCTCGTTCTGATAGGTGTGGTGATGGTGGTTCAGATTGTTGTGGCAATACTTGTGGTGATCGTTGTGGTGTTGATGATTATTGTGATTGAAATGGTTTTGGTTCTTTTTATTGTTCTTGTTGTTGTTTTATCAATTGCAGTTGTTTTTCTGTAGGTAATTGTATATTTCATTATTATACTCAATATATCTTGGATCGTCGCTTCGAGCTTGTAAACGTTATAGTGTATGCGAAATATCCATCTATACCAATCTTCGCGACCTACAGCATCATCAGCATATTCAGGTTTTAAATATTCTTTTCGATTATTATAACTTCTCACAGCAGTAGGAGCTAATTGTTTTACGCTTTTGATCTGTATGATATCATTAATGGCATCTTTGGTAAATGTATCATTTATATTAACCCTACCTTGTGTTTGTCTTGGTATTTGTTGAGTATCACCTTCTGCCTGGTCTGTATCCTCGAGTGCTTCCGGGATTGGCATCACAGCAGCTATTTCTTCTGGAAGTTTTTCAAGAAACGTTTTTGTTTTCTTAGTTCTTTTTGCTATTTTTCAGTTGTTTCAGCTGTTTTTATTTTCTAACACAGGTTGAATACCTTTCGTGGTCTCACTTATAGGTATAAATAACAGTGTTGTATCCTCCTCAAATACAACTTGAGATTATTGACGCGATTGTAGTTGTTGCTTAACAGAATCACGAACAGGTAGATATTTTTTAATTGACTGTAGTCGCTCACGAGCTAATTTAGCTGAGTGTGGTTCTCCAATACTCATTATTGATAATATTTATAATGGTTGCTTAATATATATGTACGTCTCTCTTTAATGTCAAGGGGAGTTTTCCCAAAGATTTTATCTAGACCTACACGATATCTGGATCATGGATCGTGTAGGTTTATCGTTATAAATCCAAACGGAACAGATTGTGCTTTAGAAAAGAAATTTTTAAATGTATTCATATCCATGTCCCCTGAACACCAGGTATAATAAATATTCTGCAGTGTATACTTACCGACTCCATTAAACACAACAAAAATATTACAGTTATATCTAACACTTTAGGTATCTGTGTGTATCTCTGAGTAACATAAATCACGTCTGTGTTTTTGTGTCTACCCCAAGAAAATATTCTAGCCGGATTATATTATTTGTCCAGCATCAAATCATCATATACTACGAGATTATTAATGAATCCACCTAAGTCATCTACAGACGGGGCTTAATCTATATATGTGATAAAGTCAATAATATCGTCACCGTCTTTATTAACTGATTTTGCTTTCTCGTTAAAATCCTTAAGTACTTCGTAACAATTCTGATCATCTACAGACGGTGCTATTAGATAGAGTTTGTTCCATCTCAACCATCTCATTATTAAATTTAATCATAATTGTATTTTGCCTGATCTAGATGGACCTATTATGATCATTCGTACCGCATTAGGTAATGCTGGATGGTGCTTCACTGGCTCCTGTTTTTGTGTAGCCGAAAAGTCAATTATTGTATCCATATTATTAATAACATGAGTCTATATTGTGTTCGATGTAAATCATCTACATCCACCACTGGATTGTCAATAATAATAATAACAAAAAATAAACTACATGCATTAACAGGTAAATGTGTAAAATGTGGTACATAAAAATATAAATTTATATCAGGGACAACAAAGATATGTGGGGATATTGCTGCTTCTTTAGGAAAATTACCTGGATTATCATGGGCTAAGTATGTTGGTGAGAAACAGCTTCCTGGATATAACTACTGTGGTCCTGGAACTAGACTTGATATCAGACTCGATAACCAATATCGACCAAGACCAGGAGAGTATCCAGTAAATAAGATTGATCAAGCATATCATGCTCATGAGGTTGCTTATAAAAATCCTGATTTGCAACAACGGCATCTTGCAGATGTGAAATTGATTAATGCATTAAATTCTATACCTAATAAATAGAGAAACTCGCTAGTTTCCTAACAAAATCCGCTATGAAAAGTAAAATAATGACAGGGGCTGGTAATTAATTGTATAATTATTATAATGGAATCCATTTATTATAGCCCAAGAGGGTATTGGAAAGGTAAAGCAGCAATCACTAAACTTGCTTACGCAGCAAACGTTTCACGTTCTGTTGCTGCAGCGTGGTTAGCACGACAGGCTATATGGCAAATTTATCTACCACCACCCAAACAAATTTAATATGCACATTTTGATGTCAGTGTTCCTAGCGAAGTTCATCAAACAGATATTTTGTTTTTACCACACGATACTATTAAAACAGGTGGACGAAAGTCACGCACGTACAAATACACATTGACTGTTGTTGACGTTGCAAGTAGATATAAAGAAGATTAAGCATTATCAACAAAGACAACCTCTGAAGTTGCTTCTCCGTTTGAGCGAATTTATCAACGTGGTAATCTAGGATGGCCACAGCTATTACAAGTAGATCCTGGCAAAGAATTTCTTGCTGCAGCATTAACTTTGATGAAAAATCAACGTTACAATCAGATGAGGGCATACTGAAATTCATAGTGATCAAGCAATCGTTGAACGATTTAATCGTAAACTTGCTGAGAGGTTATTTGGATATCAATATGAGAAGAAATATCTGCTGACTTTAAGTCCAGTGAGCGATCTCGTGAATGGGTTGCATGGTTACTAAGTGTGATATCTGCATTAAATAATGAAATTACTCGTGCAATTTCCATGAAACCTTCTAACGCCATAACAAAAAAAAAAATATATATTTTATATATATATATATCATAATAAATATAAATATATATATAATAAAATATATAATAAAATATATATATATAAATATATATATAATATATATATTTATATATAAATCGTTCATCGCTACGTGGTATATATATATATATATATATAAAAATATAATATAAATATATAATATATATATATATATATATATATATTTTAAAAATAATTTAATATATATATAAATAATAAAATATAATATATATAAAATATATATATATACCACGTAGCGATGAATACGGACAACGAGATCAGCAACCAGAGCTGCAGAGAGGGTGAACCTTGCAAATTTTGCCCGTATCCTAACGAAAATAGGGCTTCCTACAACTGGCTGAAAAAAGTCAATAACGCTAAACAAAAGTCTCTAACTATTATATTTCCGTACGGTTGAAAACCGCCTAATAAATCCATGAGGTTAGCTCAGTTTTGTTACTCTATTATTGACTATATTTTTCAAGATTTTTATGCGGTTTGGTTTACTTACAAAACGACCCAATTTTTGTCGTTCACACTCTCTGCTGCTCCTGATTTTATCAGGTATTAACCAAAGATTTTATCCAGACCTATATGATATCTGGTTCTTGGGTCATGTAGATTTATTGTTATAAATCCAAACGGAACAGATTGTGCTATAGAAAAGAAATTTTTAAATTTATTCATGTCCATATCCCTTGAACACCAAGTATAATAAATATTCTGCAGGGTATAATTATCTACTCTATTAAACACAACAAAAATATTACAGTTATCTCTAATCACTTAAGGTATGTGTGTATATCGTTGTGTAACATAAATCACGTCTGTGTTTTTCTGACGACCTCGAGAAAATATTCTAGCTGGATTATATTGTTTGTCCAGCATCATGTCATCATATACTACCGATTATTAATGAATCATCCGAGTCATTTACAGATGAGGCTTCATCTATATCTGTGATAAAATCAATAATATCTTCACCGTCTTTATTAACTGATTTTCCTTTCTCGTTAAAATCTTTAAGTACTTCGTAACAATTCGGATAATTTACAGACGTGCTATTAAATATAGTTTGTTCCATCTCATCCACCTCATTAATAAATTTAATAATAATTTATTTTACCTGATCCAGATGGACCTATTATATTCATTCTTATCGAATTTGGTAATGCTGGATGGTTCTTTACTGGGTTTTGTTTTCGTGTCGCCGAAAAATGAATTATAGTATCCATATTATTAATAACATGAGCCTATATTGTGTTTGATGTAAGTCAACTACCCCCACCGTTGGTGGGACCACTGGATTGACAACAATAATAACGAAAAAATAAACGACATGCATTAACAGGTAAATGTGTAAAATGTGGTACAACAAAATATAAATTAATCTTAGGGACAACAAAGATAGGTGGGGATATTGCCGCATCATTAGGAAAATTACCTGGATTACCATGGGCTAAGTATATTGGTGAGAAACACGTTCCTGGATATAATTATTGTGGTCCTGGAACTCGAATCGATATCCGACTTGATAATCAAGACCAACCAAGACCAGGAGAGTATCCAGTAAATAAAATTAGTCAAGCATGTCATATTCACTACGTTGCTTACAAAATTAAAGATTTGCAACAACGGCATCTCGCAGAGGTAAAATTCATTCATGCATTAAATTCTATACCTAATAAATCTGTTAGAGAGAAACTCGCTAGTTTCCTAATAAAATCTGCTATGGAAAGTAAAATAGTGTTAGGGGCTGGTAATTAATTATATAATTATTATAATGAAATCCATTTATTATAGTCTTAGAGGGTATTGGAAAGGTAAAGGCAGCGATCACTAAACTTGCTAAAGCAGCAAACTTTTCACGTTCTGTTGCTGCAGCGTGGTTAGCATTAAAGGCAGTATGGCAAATTTATCTACCATCACCCAAAAAAAATCAATATGCATATTTTGATGTCGGTGTTCCTAACGAAGTTCATCAGGCAGATAATTTGTTTTTACCACATGATGGTATTAAAACACGTGGACGAAAGTTACGCACGAACAAATACGCATTAACTGTTGTTGATATTGCAAGTAGTTATAAAGAAGCTGAACCATTATCAACAAAAACAGCATTTTAAGTTATATCTGCCTTTGAGCGAATTTATCAACGTGGTGGTCTACGATGGCCACAGCTATTACAAGTTGATCGTGGCAAAGAATTTCTTGGTGCAGTATTATCTTTGATGAAAAAACATAACGTCAAAATTAGACAAGGTCATACTGAAATTCATCGTGATCAATGCAATCGTTGAACGATTTAATCAAACACTTGCTGAGCGGTTATTTGGATATCAATACGCGAAGTAAATATCTATTAACTATAAGTCCGGTGAGCGATCTCGTGAATGGGTTGTAAGGTTACCAAGTGAGATATCTGTATTAAATGATGAAATTACTCGTGCAACTTCCATGAAACCTTCTAATGCAAGAACAAAAAAATATATACCACGTAGCGACAAATACGGACAACGAGGTCAACAACCAGTATTAGGTAATGTGATTGTTAGATATTTATACGAACCAGGAGAGTTGGAGGGTGGCAAAAGACGAGATACTGACCCTATTTGGAGTGTGACCACACATAACATTTCTAGCGTGGTTAGATCCACTGGAAGACCTGCCATATGCAGACTAGACTCTACTGCACCTCAACGTTGATTTGTGCGTGAACAATTGCAAGTAATTCCTTAGGATACACAATTACCACCGCGTTAACTTATCTAAATTAGCACCTCTTCATCGATTACATTCTTGAAAGGACAACATTACATTTTCACGTGTGTGACCAAAATAACTATTTATTTTGTCTACGGTAAATTGTCTTGTATTATTATTCGAATATTGCCATAACATTATTGTGTTACAACTTGCACAGTTATTATTCTGTAGTTGTTTTAGTTTTATAATATATTCAGTATCAATATCAAAGTCTCGTCTATTTTTTCTGACATTGTTTATAAGATGCTACTTTTTTCTTTATTACATCAGCGTCATTAGTAATCTCCTCGGTTATCAAATAATCTAAGACAATTCTATGTAGTTGAGTTATTATTCTGACGCAAGATACTGCGAGATAGACAAAGTTTGACCATTCGATTCGATCATCTACAACCCAGATATAGTTAATCCCTCAGACGAATGAATCGTTTTAGCGTATCATAACGTCCACGGTGATTTAGCCATACTAAATGCACTCTTAACAATATCAGCTGCTACGAAAACAATATCATTCAATACCAGATTTTGTGCTCGGGCACCTTCAGTGTCTCCACCTGGAATTTCAACTTCAATATTCTGTCTTCGAGTATCTGCTGGGCGATAACGTAATGGTACAGGTATATTTAAAAACTTTTCGTTATGTAACGTAAATAATTTCTTTTGCAATTCATCACGAACTATCTTTCTACTTGCGACTATCATATCAATGGATCTCCATAAAGTCCAAAACATCATTCATGGTATTTTCTGGAATTATCTCACGCATTATCTAAAGTTGTATTTTATCTGGTTGTAGTCTGATTCACCTTTTAAGTTCTTTCAGCGGTTGATCAATAGCTCTATGATCATCATGTATTTCTTCGTAAAAATCCACATTATTCTTTAGCCATTCATATGGAGACTGTTCAACAAAAGGTGGTGGTTGACCATGATCACCACACATAATCACAGCCGTGTTTTTTGTTAATAACCAAAATCATAATCATAAACGACACAGTACAAGATTGATTATGGACGATGCTGATTAAGATTTTATAATAACTGATACAACGGAGAAAAACACATTTATAAGCCGAAGTAATGCTTATTTATCGGATGGGACCAAATTAAGTACCATTGTGAGCTATATTGAGGGCGAATCACCGCAGTTTACTCATTTAAAATCTTCGATGCTAGCCTATGTTTCTATAAACCTACTGTCTATGATAATTACATTTCCTCGTCGCACTGTTAGAGTCGCTACGGATTCATTTTATATAAACAAAAAATATAAGGATTTATTAAATCCGCTACTCGGTAATGGTGATAGGGGAACATGGAGAATAAAGCAAGAAAATATAATAAGTTATTCTGTATATGCTGACGTTGAAATTAAGGAAATATATTACAATAAAAATAATCAAATATCAAAGTCATCTGCACCATCTTTGTGCGATCCTGTGGCTAGGCATAAGACCGTTCATCTTAATGGATGTGGAGGGTCAGGTAAAACAACTCGTGCGATTAAATTATTTATGAACAACAATTCAGATATGATTGTCTTGACACATACACATAAATTTGCTAGAGAGATAAAATAACGAGGTGTAAAACATATACATATCATAGTTTCTTTAGATGGTGCGGTGATGTTTGGACTCCTGAGCGAATGGGTGAAAAATGTATACCTAAGTATAATAGATATGTACGGTGTCGTTAGAAACATTAAAAACATTCCTTGATTTTTGATTATCAAGGTGGTTAATAATATCCTTTCCTTGGTCGTCGTTCATAACATTATTATTGGTTTTAACACTGAAAGTTGACCACACATGAATAGCACCGTCTTCACGAAATTCATTTATGGCCTCACGGATACGTTTAGTTATATCTGCATTTGTTAAAGCTAGATCTTTCATCGAAACACTAAATTTATATCCTAATAGTCTGTCAAGATCAAATCTAGTAGCAAATGGTTAAATTGCTGATAATTCCTCCATTATTATAATTAAAACAAATATTCAAATTGAAATTTAGTAAAGATATATATAATGATTCAAACAGAAAATTAATGTGTTTGGTTAAAAATTGGACATTTTTCTTATTGTAATAAGTCATGCGTAAACAAATATTGCGGTTACCATATGCAAAGTATCAGATATGGAAGTACCGGACCAAAACCATGTATTCAATGTGGTATTGGAGTTAGAGGAAAAAACGCAGTTATGTGAAAATTGTGGAGGTAAAAAATATAGGGAAATTAAACGCTATTATGCCAAAAAAGATACATCTACAGATAAATTCACTATGAAGACAGAAAATGATTATTTAACCAGATTTCAAAAATAATGATTTAAGCAAATAAATATTATATACAAATGGAGCAAAGAGAATTTGTGAGACATCCAATAATTATAAAAATAAAGCATCCAGAAGGTGTTTTTTAGACAGTGT
>JAEAOA010002046.1:417500-602500 GCA_016746295.1 Potamilus streckersoni | reverse complement strand
CATTTTTGGAAAGTTATACCTATAAGATTATTTGCAATATTTATTCATAAGTTCATAATATTTAATCAATTATGCGTATTTATAGTAGATTACTACTGTCTCTATTTTGTCCTTCCAATAAGAACGTGTATCTACCTATATAGTTTGCCTAACTTGGTAGCTTAAATATTGAATAATAGCAAAACACGTCGATTCAATCTTTGTGCAAACGTGATTGATATAGACCAACAAAGGAAGCAATCTGCTACATAAAGAATAAATATAGACCCAAAATACCCAGATGAGAAAAAGTCACAAAAATAAAATTATGCAAATATAAACAAGGGAAAACTAGAGCACCCTCTAGCAAATGCATTCAATATAGACCCTATATAGTATGCTATGAAAGCGCTTTAGTGCATTCATATGTACCGGATTATTGATATAATATACAAAGCATTCCGATTTTATTTTTATGAATCAAGAATTAATGAGAACTGTGAAGATCTGGTTAAAGAATGCGCATGAAATAAGTTCCTTTTATTATCTTAAATTTCCATTATCAGAAAATAATATGTGTAATGGAATGACTCTGAAATCGCCACCTGACATTTATGTAGACTTTAATAACTTGTAATAATCTAAAATATATTTTGTGTATGTATGTATAATATAAATATATATATATATATATATATATATATATATATATATATATATATATATATATATATATATATATATATATATATATATTTATATTTATATTTTGTGTGTTTGCTGTATATGTACTGTCGTCCACTTTCTTGTTTGCTATGTATGTACTGTCGTTCTCTTTCTTGTTTGTTGCCTATGTAATATCATTCTTTTTGCGTTTGCTGTCTATGTGATGTAATTCTATTTTTTGCTTGATGTCTATGTGGTGTCATTCCATTTCTAGTTTGCTATGTAATGTCATTCTCTTTATTGTTTGTTGTCTATATGGTGTCATTCCCTTTCTTGTTTGCTGTCTATGTTGTGTCTTTCTCTTTCTTGTTTGCTGTCTTTGTGGTGTCATTTCCTTTCTTGTTTGCTGTCTATGTATTGTCATTCCTTCTTGCTTGTTGCCCATATGGTGTCAATCCCTTTCTTGTTTGCTGTTTATTTGGTTTCATTCTCTTATTGTTTGTTGTCTATGCCATGTTATTCTCTTTCTTGTTTGCTGTCCATGTGGTGTAATTCTGTTTTTTGTTTGATGTATTTTTGGTGTAATTATGTTTCCTATTTACTGTCGATGTGATGTAATTCTGTTTCTTGTTTGATTTTTATGTAGTGTTATTATTTTTCTCAATTCATTTATCCTCTACCCTATGTAAAGGGCATCGCATTTCACACATATCAATGCAAAAAGAGTTTTTAATAACATATAATCCATGTCCTTGTTAATTTTAAATATCTTGCCATTTTTAAATTATTTGAGTTCCTTCTATTCTATTAGAACATATTTTGACCGCTCCGGTGGCCTATTGGTTACAGTGTCCGCTTCGGATGCGTCATGTCGAGGGTTCGAACCAAAGCCGAATCATACCAAAGACTTACAAAAATGGAACTAACAGCTGCCTCGCTAGGTTCTCAGCATTAAGAGGTTAGTGTTAGGACGGGTCGGCCTGGTGTCAGGGTAATGTGACTGGGTCGGACATCATGCTACATGTCTACAGAGAGAGAGAGAGAGAGAGAGAGAGAGAGAGAGAGAGAGAGAGAGAGAGAGAGAGAGAGAGAGAGAGAGAGAGAGAGAGAGAGAGAGAGAGAGAGAGAGAGAGAGAGAGAGAGAGAGAGAGAGAGAGAGAGAGAGAGAGAGAACGTATTTTGCTCCTACTCTTACAATATTTGGTTACCGTGACGTTTCTTTCAATGAAGCTAGATATAGTCCTGGTAAGAAGTTGTTTCAAATAGTTGGGTTTTCTCTTACTAACTATATTTTTCACTCGTCCTAAAACATTTTGTTTTCATTTTATCACGACGTCGAAGTAACTGTTCACATGCTTGTAGTGTCAAAGAGATTCCCTGGATTACAAGCTCTGATTAAGGGAATTCCATTTGATGGGTAGCCTTTATCTCAGTGATATCCCTTGACAGGTCCATTTATTTTCGTATTTATTATTCCGTGATTGAAAAATAATAATTTCCTCTAGGTAGTTTTGCCTGCCAAGATATTGTAGTAATTCCGCGTGTATATTTTCTTGTGTAGTATTTACCGTCACATTTGTTATCACTTTTAATGAAAGATTAAAAGGGATTTTCACTTTTATATGTTTTTCTTGACATGATATAAAGTTGAGATAATTATGCATAGACATATGGGTTCCAGATAATTTGACGAGACGCAATTAAATATTTTGTTTAGGTTTGGGCTGCGCATACTTGTCCAATCTCCTACCACTTTCCCGGAAATATGAGTCTCTCTTTCAATCTCCACCCATCCTCCACCAATCCCCGCTTTCTTATGCAGATATATGTGTGCGCATAATAATAATAATAATAATAATAATAATAATAATAATAATAATAATAATAATAATAATAATAATAATAATAATAATAATAATAATAATAATAACAACAACAACAATAATAATAATAATAATAATAATAATAATAATAATAATAATAATAATAATAACAATAACAATAACAATAATAATAATAATAATAATAATAATAATAATAATAATAATAATAATAATAATAATTTATGTCTTCATGTCTTCGCATTATGGACCTATACCAAGTTTTCATAAACTAGAATGCCAATGTTTATGAAGTACCAATCAATATTGGTGTTGATCACATGCTGTACCGCATCGGCACTATATAACCTACGTGTTATTTGTTAGGCAGTATACGTGCTGTTTTGACATTAAAAGGATAATGCACCATTTGTTTAAAAGTACTTGTCTAATATCAAGATATTAAACCAAAAACTCACCTCCGCCATTTTTAAATCAGTTTGATCGAAAAAGTTTTCACAGCCGAAGACCCGTATCTGATCTGGGTAACTCCGCCTTTAAATAAGGCGGGTCCAGTTGGGGCAGGTGAAATCATTCGTATGGGCAAAACGTTTAAACTTCCTTCATCTTAATATTCTATTAATATAAATATACAGCAAAAGTTTATCTTGTTCCAAGAAAATAGTAATTCTTGCTTGCAAATTCAGTTTTGTTTAACTGCCATAAACAACGCGTAAATTTAATACAATTTTCCCTTGGCTGACCCCTACCCGATACTTCTAACTGACGCAAAGAAAAATGTTCGATTATGGTTCAGTGGGTGTATATACAAGTGCCGGATTAAACCCTATGGATGCCCCGAGGTAGTCGAAATCTCGGGGGTTCCCTCGCAAATTATCTCCTAATAAATCAAGATAAAATCAATACCGTATTATTTTGATCCGTTATCGCGAAACCCCTAAATGGCTTTGGGACCATAGGCCGGTGCCCTCTCTGCCTATTGGGTAATCTGGCACTGATATATACTGTCCCGAAAGGAATTTTAGCGTACGCAGGTCCACCGTATCAATGAAAATTTATTATAATGTAATCAATTTGTTGGGTTCAGTGGGTATTTTATTGCCTAGTTGTTGCTACAACAGAGCATATATATATATATATATATATATATATATATATATATATATATATATATATATATATATATATATATCTATATATATATATATATATATATATATATATATATATATATATATATATACATATATATATATATATATATATATATATATATATATATATATACATATATATATATATATATATATATATATATATATATATATATATATACATATATATATATATATATATATTCCAGTACTTCAGACGGAGACGTGTTTGAACAGATTACTCTTTATGAAATGAATAACCCGCATGCTGTTAGAAATTAGTTTATTGATCCCAGTAAGTGTTTACCTTCGGTGTATAGAGCTTCACGTACCGGTACAAATGTACATATACAATGAAGTATATACATGGATAGTTCTAGTTTGATATAAAACCTCGACTCATTCGAAATGGATTTTCCCCTTACCACCCCAATCTCCGCACCCCCTCCTCATCCTCTGAACTGATTCTTTCTTTTTCATTTCTACGGTACGTAAAGATTTGCGACTCAGATGTCCTGTGTTCAATCACCTTTTTTTAATAGTAGCGAAGATAGTTGATAGTTCGTATAATGTTGAACGTTTTCTTCTTGTTCTTCTGTTTCCTTATCTCCAGTAGGATTCTACAACATCATTTATTACATATAGTCGACATAAAGTCAATATGAAATTAAAATATGCATCTGCTTAACGGCTTCTTGTCGTCTGAATAAAGGCTCTTTGAAAGTGAAGGGAATGAAAGGTCGAATTCTTTTAAGTAGCTAACATAAATTATAAGCAAGTAAGTAAGTAAGTAAGTAAGTAAGTAAGTAAGTAAGTAAGTAAGTAAGTAAGTAAGTAAGTAAGTAAGTAAGTAAGCATGTATGCATGTATGTATGTATGTATGTATGTATGTATGTATGTATGTATGTATGTATGTATGTATGTATGTATGTATGTATGTATGTATGTATGTATGTATGTATGTATGTATGTAAAATATAAAGATATAAAATATTTCTCTGAAGCACACATGATTACATTTGCAAATTTCTCTTGGGCGCGGGCCAGATAAGCGGACCCAACCTGGTAAGGGGCCGTAGGTAGCACATTCCTGTGCGGATGGCTAACAGTTCAGTATGATTTTCAGCAACATCATTATTATTTATATCCCACTGTTATTAGGTCCTCTCTTCCACTGGATAAAGACAACACGCTTAATAAGCTTATAGTTAAATAATAATAGATAGATAGTATTGAAACAATTCGATATTATTTTTTATAATTATTTTAATGCCATGAAGACAGCCTCCGTTTTAGTGCTTTCATTCAAAGTGGGTTACGACGTATATCAGGTCTTCTTTATTCTTCCTAGAATTCCAAGCTCTTTCTCTCCAAGCATTTCCTGTAAAATCATGTCCCGTAACTCTGGAGGACAGATGTAATATTATGATCCAGGCCTAAAACAACACAACAGTACAGAAAATTAATAAAGAAATCGCGGCATTATTATCTACCATGATAAAATTAAAAAACAATATCTTAGTATCTTTTTCGAAAGAAATGTATGTAGGTTTTTTGTCAATTGGCTACATTACTCCTATATGCCGGTATGATATTTTGTAATATTTTTTCTTCGTGGTGAAAGAAGTAATGCCATGCTAATTATCTGAACCATCCCAAAGTTCCAGACTCATTATTTGAACCGACGTAGTGTACCAGGTTATTAATTTGACCCACTCAGTGTGCTAAATCGAGTATATTAAATATTAACTAAACTTTGAATTAAGATCAAATTGTAGCAATTTATAAGCAAGTATGGCATTTAAATAACACGGCAAAAGATAATTATATGGATACAGCTTTGCAAATTCAATTGAAAATACACATAACTTACTCTGTATCTAATTCTCCTTGTGTGCACAGTTATTTTTTCTGTACACTCTGGTACCTTGATGGTTATAAAGCGTTCATGACCTGCGGACATCAAATTAGTTATATTTGCAAATACTTTTGTATATTGGATTATGTAAGTTAGAATTTAATAGTACGGCGTTTGCTAACAGGACAGTTCTATATATGTAGCAATGCAGATAAATCTGGGTGAGCTCCACAATATCCGATTAGGGTCCTCATAAAAAAATCATTATTTCTGTCCTTCGAACATCTATAAACATGAATGAATATTGATCTTTCAAACTGAACAGTTGGGTGCGAGATTGGCTGATAACTTTCAATCCACAAAATAACCAGATATGCTATTATATTCAAACCCTCAGTTGGATTCTTCGAACTTAAACTTCTATTTTGATCATGTAGAATTAAGATCTGTTACCATGTATCCGACTCGCGACTGATAGGGTGCTGGTTCAAATCCTACAATCGGAGGACCAGACTGGCAGCGAAGGTAATGTGTCCTCGTGCAAGACGTTTTACTCCAGTATGCCTCGAAACCGTAAAGCACGAAATTTAAACCAACCACATATACATTGGTTGAGCTTCTAAACAAATACCGACGTGCATAAAGGTCAAAATGTTTTAAAACAGAAATACATATTAAACCGTTATGTCGTTTTAGTGTATACTGTCAAGGAATGCTATTCCGATGAATGGGATTAGTCCAACAAAACAAAATCAGTCCACTTAAAGATATTCAATTCCAAACACTCGAAAAGAAGACTGGATTGTGCTTTTATTTGTTTCTGTTTTTGTTGAATGTAATCATTGGCTTCCACGGAGAGAGACATATGGAGGCTACTGGGAGGGGATCATTTACACACATACATACCTACATGTGTGTGTGTGTGTGTGTGTGTGTGTGTGTGTGTGTGTGTGTGTGTGTGTGTAATTTCCCTCTCTGATATTATGCCATTTTCTTATTTTCTTAATTGCTAATGTGGATGATGTAACATGGATGAAGGTCTCTAAAGAGAGCCAACTTCTAAAATCACTCCAGCGAAAAGTTCAGTATCAATTCTGTCATTTCTGAGGAATGGTGCAAGTACCAGGCATTTATCAAGTAGCTACATGAAAGTCTAAACTGTATTTTGATTGATATACTTATAAGAATACACACAGCTTTCGGAAGAACAGGCTTGTTCAGAGATCCTTTAAGCGTGAATTTGTTTCTATCGCCCTGAACAAGAACGATAAAGTAGGGAGAGACTGAGAAAATTGAGAAAATTTCTAACTTCTGTTCGACTGGAGAACCTCATATGGTTGAATGTTTTCAGTCAACGAACACACTGCATAATGCAGTCATGTGTTTTTTTGTGCTACTTGGACAGAGGTTAAGTATAACAACACGTCAGGTCATCAATGCCGCGTGAAATTCGATACTGATATATGGATAAAAAAAAACTATACCGATATCCCATGTCCAATAGTGCGACGCACGCATTTGTTTGTAAGAAAACTCTTTAACCGAAGTTCTCTACAGTGTGTTACAATAAAAAGCCAAGTGCATCCGCAATCTATCGCTGAAATATTATAGGTTATATATTACGAATACACTTCCATTTGTATGATGTAAATTTTCCTTTGATAGAGGAACTCCTTCCTTTTCCCTCTTTCAGAATTTGTAATCAAGGTATTTAGTTTATATTTTACTGTAATTTTAATTTCTTAGTTGGAAAACACATTTTTATTTTCAAATATTCGAAGATAAGCTAATAAATTTGGGGTATGCGCCATTTGTATATACCTCTCCATTTTAAGGATTTATTCGATTTTCGTGATTACTTGTTTGATTATGGGAAGTTGGTGATGAAGAAATAGTCATCAGCCCGAGTAACTAGCCAGTTGTTATGAGTAATATGAAAAAGTGGAGTGTTGATTAGAACTCATGATGACATGGTTTAGTTTCGTAGTGAGTTCAGGTCAGAGTCGCATAAAGGGGCAAGTAGCAAAGCAGTCCTGTTAAAATCTAATTGGCTTGATTGTCGCCATGTGAAGAACAGGCTGATATATGCAATAGATGAGAAGGGATTGTTCTATTATCTAGAAACATCTTTTGATCGTAAAAGACTTCTTCCTGGAAAGATTGCACCTATATTTAACAACTACAATCTTTTTAATAGCATCAGACTGCTTACATAAGGCGGAGCCATTGGTTCAAAATAGTTTCTTGGAATTACTCCTGTAGTAGTCTTATTAACACATCGTACGAGCGTACAGTAATGCCAAGCATAAGTTGGTGAACTGTATGGCGAGGCATCCCCTAATTGGTTTGTAGTTTTCTTTCCTGACGGGTTCTGAAAATGAACCCTTTTCTACTTCTTCAGTTCTTTCCGTGCCTTTAGAGGTTCTGAGGTAAGCCTGACTAGATTACAATACTTATGCTGGTTTTGTAAAGAACAGTGTTATAAAGCAAAATTGGTGTAGATAATCACGGCTAATTTTGCTTATGTTATGTTTAGTGGTATGAATTGAACACGAATAATAATGCAGCCATGTACATTAATTCTTTCATACCAATACTGAAAATAACTTTCCTGTCACATGCATGTTCCTTTTGTACGCACTATGCTATGTCAGAAACGATGGCTAAGATGTTGAATGCTCAGTTCAGTGAGCTAAACATCACAAAATAAACAAAAATGACCGTGATTGTATGCACCAAATTTATTCGAATTTCATCAAATTGGTATGGCTCAGGCAAATACCAGCATGATGAAAGAGTACTTTAATCTAACAATTCACCTGAAATCCTTTAAAAAAGCCAGAAATAATGGTATAAAAATGATTATTGGTCAATTTTCACGAGCCGCCAGGATGAAATTTGCAGACCAATTGGAAGGACATTTTGGAACTTGTTACACCGTTTTAATAATAATCAAGAGTCTCTATCCCGACATCCTCTATAAAGAGGACAAACCATTTTGGGGCCTTAACAGTGTCCTTAAGTTTAGCTGTATTTATTTTCAGATTAAAAGTGTTTGCTTCTCGAAACTCCAAGTGTGATTTGAAATGTCTCATAGTTTGTTTAAATATGAGCGACACGCTATCAAGAATACAGAAACTATGTACCGAGTAACCAAGTGATGTGTACATATTTGAAATCGTCTGTGTGTACATATTTGAAGTCGTCCATTTGTACTTGGAATTAGTTGATGCGACAATAGTTATTAACATTCTTCCAAGTTAGAACACAAAATTCACTATTCATGTCTTTTATTGTTACTTATTTGTTATTTTGTCAGCTGGAATCTGGAAAAGGACAAAATATTTTTTTAAATAATTGAACTGTATATAACATTTTAATATTATTTGTATTCCACTACATTTTGCTAAACTTTAAGTCAATTAAGCTACCTTTAAGGTTCATGCTAAGAATTTCTAGTTATATTGGCATGTAATTTCTGGCATTTTAGCAAATTTATTGAGTTTAATAAGTATATAAAGGAAGTTGTAAGCACTGCATTATTTATTGCTCTTAAACTTCCATTGATGTGGTTTTAATGTTAACCGGCGTAATATTCGAACTGGTCACATATTTTGGTTCCAAGGTCATTTTAATACTCATCAAGTTCATTTGAAATGACCATCTCTACAAAACAACCAAAATATGCATCCCAAAAGTGTCTGGTTTATGGAAGTTGACTTTATATTGTAGAATATGAGCAAGTTGTAAATTTCATCAATATGTAAAAGTTTGAATCGTTATGAAAATAATATTGTATAATTATGAAAGTTCACATATAATTAACGTAAATGAAATGAGGCTGATATAATTGACAGATATTAAAAAACAACTATCAGAGTTGTGACACATTTTGGCAATGTACAAAGACTAGGTAATACAAATCGTACTAGACAGGTCATATTCTTTTTTATGGAGCATCAATTAACCAAAGATTGCTAAGTTGTTTTTTTTTTAGGAAACATCCAACGGAAGATTTGAATTCAACCAAAACTCAATATTAGAAGGAAAGTTGTGAAAATAAATTTAGTGTCAAATTTATTCACATTCATACACAGAATCATGGAAAATAGTCTCTCCAATAGATATTGCAAATTCAAGCTTTGTATAACTGAAAGGAAGGAATGGAAATGGGATTTTTTTACGATTTTGATCAGCTTATGCAATTAATTAGCAGTTAGATATGTTTGAAAAGCGAGATAGATCTCATCGCCTAACATTTAATTACATGTGATTTATTAATATTTTCCAATTATGTTAAAAGATTCAATAACCATGTATCTTTAGAAATAATTTACCGCTTTCTTATGACCGAATACAAATGTAAATCCTGAGCAGAAGGACCTTAAACATGATATTGCCATCTTCAACACGAAAATGTGCGGAAAATTTGAAATAAGTATTACACGATAAAATACTTTTGACAACTAAGAATAACTAGAAGTTAGAAATAATCTTACCTTCTGCATTCTGTGGTAGGGAAATTCGTTTTCTTTACAGTTCCGTCTTGAAATCTTTTTAAACTATTGCCTTATATAAATATTGGCTATATATTGAATTGTGTATTCTTTGCAGTTAGTAGAAATCAACACCTCATGCTATATGACAATTGAATTGCTCAGATTTTGGCCAAGGTTGAACTTGTTTTACCCCGACTAAAGTCACGCAGTCTGACCTAACCCATTGTACAGTAAAACTTTTCGTGTGTTTTTTCCTTTCTTTTTATTTATAGGTCTCTTTCCTATAACCTTTGGTTAATACTGATTAGATATATGAATGTACTTAAGAGTGCATCTAATTAGTGAAAAGCTAGCAGTATTTGGTGTAAGCAAACATACCAGCCCAATTAATCGAACGGTTAAGATCTTTCAAACTTAGAAGACTTATTTTTGAGGTCTCCATATTTATTGAACGTTTAGTTCTTTCTTCACATCCTAGCACTTTATAAAATTGATTTTCATTTTCCTTTGTCTTTCTTGCTCTTTGACAAAATGAATATTGAATCGTAGTATCGTGTATCAATCGTTGTCTTTTGGTTTCATACACTGTATTACCTGTCTTTGACGGTTAGCACGTGTTTTATGGTCGAATACATGCATTTTGTATAACATTAAAGGCGAATATCTGCAGATCAAACATTATTTGCAATTTATTCTGATTAATAGTAACACAAGTACCTTCTGTAAAGTTGACATTCCTACAGATTCAGCCGGTTCCATCTGGTTCGACGTCTGCGATTTGTGACATCATCAATACGATAACATCTTCATTTCACATTAAAATTCAACTAAATTTTTCCTTTTCATGAAACTTTATTTGCAGATTATTTTTGAATAATTCATTCATTTTGTAATGGATAATCCAAAAGCAATTATCATGTACTTGTAAACTGTTTGCTTTTATACAAATTGGAATGGATCACTCCAATAAGGCATTCAAACGTATGATTCAAACTCCTCCTTCCTACGTTGGCAATTTCTCGCACAAAGTAAAACGTGAATGATTCATTTCCGATCTGGGTTAAGAAAAAACAGGTTATCAGAAATACAATTTAAAATCAAAGATGTGTACCTCATCCAGAAGTTCAAGCTGTTTTAAAACATTCGATGATATTTACATGTAAGACTTCATTTACTTGTCATTTAAAGTTTAAATCATTTGTCTTTCGCCCATTTTTAGGGATAATAATGAAGACGCTTTGAGAAGGAAATCGGACACAAACTTGATGAACACACGTGAATGCAAACCTCGACCGCTCGTGTGTTGACTCCTTTAAAATATTTGTTTTATAATTTCTTGCATGCAATTTTGTTGTAATGATTGATTTCGTAATGGGTGGCAACTACGTATTCTGAGCGCATATTAATCTCGAACTGTCCGGATGCTGAAATTCTGGTTTGGGATTGTACATCATAGCAAATAACGCTCAAAGGCTGTGACAGGGTCTAATGACATTCATAACCCATGTTTTTTTAGAACTCGCATCAGAAAAATTTTTTTTTTTTATTTCATGTTTCATCCCAAACACTCTTTATCATTTTCAGGCATTTCACCAAATTTATTTTTGCTTTAGTTTGTTCATAAACATACGGGGGTGCTTAAAGAACCTCATATGCTTCAGCTGTGAGCAGAATATAATAATCTGATAATTATAGAATATAACAATGAGATTAAAATCGGGATCTCGTGCACCACGGCAATCTGGGGAACGGCGTTATGAAGTAATGAGTTGTTGATCTTTTCGATTTACCCATAATATCACAGCTTTATCAATTTGAAAATGAAGGCGTTTAAAGTAACATATCCTTTCCGACGATATACTCTCCGTACACAAAATACGACATTTAATCACATGGTTTACCACCAATAAGTGGACCATCCATTTCGATAGGTCGGCAGGATCTGATCCTTAGTCGGTGATTGACATATGCTAATCATTATATATATATATATATATATATATATATATATATATATATATATATATATATATATATATATATATATATATATATATATATATATATATATAAATTTTAATCAGATTGTATCATTTATGTAACAATGTATAAAAATATTAGCAAAACGTCTTATTTCGATGTTAAAATAAAATTATAGATTGCTTTGGCCAGAATATATCCCTAATCACCCAAATTACTATCACGGTCATGAAATATTATTCATAAGTACAAGTATCATAAGATGATCAATTTTTAAAAAAATCAATTTTCATACTTCATGTCTAATTTAAATGTTATTTTCACTGCATTAAAATTAATTTAAAAATGAAGATTAAATCAGCAACGTGCATTCTTGGGAACAATTTACTTATATCATTGAATGGTTGCCCACCCCCATCTACTTCAACATGCGAAAACTGCGTACAGAGGTTTCTGTGCTTTGATACAATAATTGCATAAGGCATGGATTGTACCAACATATTTTATATTAGAATTGATTATGTTGTTTATGCAGTTTCTTATGTTTTATTTTGTTGGTAAATTTAAGTGCGTCCAAATGTTTTGTGTAAACATATCCATCACATCTCATGAGTATTGTTGATTATATGCAAATCTTTCAAAATGACTCCAAATCTCTGTACAATATACGAGATACATTCTGTCCCCTTTGTAAATTTGAGATATATTGGTGGTGATAAGTGTGATTATGAATTAAAGACGATGATTATCCAGTTATTATTTAGTTGTATAAATATTTAAGAAAATCTTTATCAATCACTCCACGTTATGAGAGAGAGAGAGAGAGAGAGAGAGAGAGAGAGAGAGAGAGAGAGAGAGAGAGAGAGAGAGAGAGAGAGAGAGAGAGAGAGAGAGAGAGAGAGAGAGAGTGTTAACAAGTTGTATGAATTAGTACAGAAAAGAACAGTACAAATCTTTATTTATGGCAAATCCCTAAGACAGCACACAGACAGCAAATGAAATCAGCGGAACTGCTTTATTAAACTGCATACAAAACCAATGATTTACAGGCTGAAATGAATATAAACAATACAAGCAACCGTTTAAGTAGCACGCTTGGAAAAAAGATAACGTTTGTGGCATTGCTTTATAAATTTCTGTTGCAACACATTTGGAAAGGCAATCAACACTGTAAATAATCAGGTTTAAGTGCGGTGTGATAAGCAGGTAAGAAAAACGATCGTAACGCATTCATGTTGTAGAATGTCATTA
The DNA here is from genome assembly GCA_016746295.1 of Potamilus streckersoni. NCBI lineage: Eukaryota > Metazoa > Mollusca > Bivalvia > Unionida > Unionidae > Potamilus > Potamilus streckersoni. The sequence continues at coordinate 589,272 of JAEAOA010002046.1, read as the reverse complement.
CAAATCTATAATATGAAGAAATGTAATTAAATATATTGTTTTCATTTTTAAGTTAAAACTTTTCACAAATCATGAAGAACTGCGCAATTATGTAGAAGATAGCTTTCGTAATTTTATAATATAAGGTCTCCGTTAGAAGGATGGTTTCAGACCTATTTTCTCTTTAAACACAAATCAGACTAAATATACATAAATAATTGTAAACGTCAATAATATTAATTTCATTACAGTTGTTACATTTTGCCTCCACTAGTGGAAATATTTTCCCAATCAACCAGTTTAAATAAGAAACCCCATGAGTAGAAATCCTTAGCATTTTCAGTGGCAGATATACATTTCGAATTAAATGTAGTCTCCAAAAGGTGTATCCTGTTTAATATGTGCTTGCTTTAATTAGATTCATCTTGGTGATGTAATTTGATCATTTAGTTTTCTAGCTGTACGACATTTGGTGCAAGTATTTTGGCATCTAGTTCTAGAAGTTTTAATTTTTTCTTACAGTAACAACTTGTAAAATATTTTGAGGAAGAGTCATTACATGAAATTTGTATTAGCTCATAAGTGAGATAGAAGCATGAAAGGACAGATAGAAAAGTAAATAAACAGGTAGATAGATGGATAGAAACATAGATAGAGAGATAGGTAGGTAGATAGACAGAAACAGATATATAGGTAGATTGAAACATAAGTAGGTAGGTAGGTAGATACATAATATAAAAATAGAAAGATATATATATATATATATATATATATATATATATATATATATATATATATATATATATATATATATATATATATATATATACTTGCATGCAGTGAAAATGAATGTAAAGTGTGTATAATGTTAATATACATAGATTTTTTTTGGTGGTAAAATCTACACGATGAAACTGTAATATTTTGGACATCAAATCCATTAACGCATTTTGTCTGTCGATCTTGAATTTGTCTGTCTGTAAGTCTGTCAGTAATTCTCATGGTTGCTACTATGCTTTCCTGAAAACAATATTTACAGGCATTGACTGCTTGGAGAAGTCGCGCATTACCTGTAAGTTATACTTAAAAAACGAGTCACATTGAAATAACCGATTTTATTCAATTAAAATTACAATTTGCCATGAACAGTTTCTCATTACTTTTTGAGTCGAAAATTTACTTGAGTTTTACATGGATTTACATGGATTATACAAATAGCAATTGTTTATGTATCTAATATCAAATCTTCAATAAGACAACATCATATAATGAAAAATAAACAAACTTTTTTTTGTTTGTTTTTGCAAAACACAAAATATATGTTGAACAATGTTCTTTGCAAAAGTAAAATTATGCACGTAAAAACAAGTGTTGGAAGCTTATTTAATTACGTCAATATAAATGCAAATATCCAAATATAAAATCACCAAGAAAACGGACTGGTTTATGATATTGTGAATAAGGACTTGTAGCCACAATGGCAGAGATGTCTCTTTGGATATGACACTGGCATATTGTCATAATTTGCAGTGAAGACAGATTCCTTATGGTCTTTTACTGACTATCCAGTGAGGAATATAATTTTATTGTCTTTCGTTTGTTGCCAATATATGTATAAGTATAATAGATGAAATACGAATGGTAAAGTGGAATTACTGAAGCGATATTCTCTTTCAATATATTATAAAAGACGACACGAGTCCTGATGTCCATTTTTCGTTACTCCCAAACAGACTGGTCCTAGTATGAAGAGAGAAGCGCCTTAAACTCTGTAAAGAGAAATGATTAAATAATAATGATTAATATAATTTAGTCAAAACTAGGATGCGTTCGTGGTGTCAGGAAACCCGTTTGGTACAAGCAGTTGGGGTTACAACTATCACTTATATTACTACAGTCATTATCATGAAATGATAATAAGGCCAATAATAATGAAAACTGTGATAGCATTTAGACTACTGTAGAGATGGCTGTCAGTATAAAATGTAGTAATAATAACATTAATAAGAAAACGATAAACAAAACTGTCTCATTATATGCATTGCTATTGTGTAGGTGTAGCTATACAACGTCTTGAATATAATTATTTGCATCTTATCACCAATTGTAATCACAGTGTAAAATGCAGTAAGTACCTGACGTGTAATAATTGGATTTACACAATCAAAATAAATATATACTGCAAACTCAACAAGCATTATGGATTAGTTCCAAATTTAAATGAATTGAATGAATGATCACATTATAATTATACATCTACATGAAGGTTTAGATGTTAAAATAAAATACCTTTACCAAAGTGACAGCAAATCACTGTAATCCATTATAATATATCAGTGTTTGCAGCTTTAAATATCTCCCTCAAATAAACAACTAATAAATCCAACTATCCACCAAATCCAACATCTTCGCACTGATAGAAACAACCAGCCACGAGTCACATCCAAGCCATCCAACCAACCAACAAACTACCACTCTAATCAGCACAAGAAAGCAATAAAACAATCCTAAAATAAATTTTAAAAAAACCATTTCACCTTTCAAGCTGACGGTCCCATCACCATCTTTATCTAGCTGTGTCATCAGTTCATTAATATCCTCGTCAGTCAGCGGTTCTTCTCCCTTGTCGCAGAGCATAGAGCGGAACTCATTTTTGGTGAGCCGACCGTCACCATTTTTGTCATAAACTTCGAACGCATCTTCAAGCGCTTGATTCTTCTCTTCAAAAAGAAGTAACTGAGGTCCAACTATCTCCCTGTATTCGTCGTAGCTTAGGAGCCCATCCCCTGAAAAATAATATTGATGACCATTAATGAAATAGGAATGTAAATCCACCACGTCACCCCATCCCTCTATAAGAAAATTAAATGATTCAAACTGTGCAGTAGAATTCCCTTAAAATATAGAAGCGAAGACAGAAATTAACATGATAGTGAGAGTATATATCGAATCAAAAATATTAAAAAAATAGCAACCTGTTTTCAAGAAATACCTACACTTCAAAATGTAGTTAGCCTAATTTTACCATGGAGATTACCAATACGTACCGCCTTTTAGTTGTTTATTTAAATCTGGAGCAAATACTTTTCAAATCGTGCAAAGATGTTGACAATGGTAGCGTTTGCTGCATTCAATCCAAAATGATACTAAGAAATGTTTAAATACAATGAAACAGTGTAGTCACTTATTAACTAAACGTTTAGGTCAGAATTGGCGGGCCTTGAGTTGCCGAGTGGTTTAGAGCGTTTTCCGTAACGGATCACTGCCATTTCACCTCTGTCTGCGTGGGTTCTAGTCTAAGATTCGGCGAGTGTGGATATGTTGTTGTTGTTGGGCTTAACGCCATTTTTCAGCACACAATAGGCTATTCATGGCGGCCAGTATTAATGGTGGAGGAAGAAACCGGGAAATCACTGGAAAGAACCACCGACCCACGAGAAGCTACTGGCAAGCTTTCTCACATATCCACATTCGCCGAATCCTAGACTCGAACATACGCAGACAGAGGTGAGATGGCAGTGATCCGTAACAGACAGCGCTTTAGACTGCTCGGCCACTCGGGGCCCCCAGTGTTGATATGTGAGAAAGCTTGCCAGTAGCTTCTAGTGGGTAGGTGGTTCTTTCCGCGGATTTCCAGATTTCTTCCTCCACCATTAATACTGGCCGCCATGTATAGCCTATCGTGTGCTAAAATATGGCGTTAAGTCCCAGAACAACAAATCAGAATTGGCCGAATAATCAATTTCAAAGGCAGCAGGATGAAGAATAAGGGATTTAATGTTTTTGAATGATGGCATTAGTGCTCTTCTACTTGCTTCCTTAAATATAGACTGTTACTTTACTTATAACACGTGAAAATTTGTATCAATTTCGTAAACAAGGTCATGTCTGTTTACTTAAATTCTAGCAAATAACCTGACAAATAACAGATAAACTATGGATTTTACCAAGGGAAAAACACCAACGTCCTGAACTCCAGTCCAAGTAAACATATTGCTTACAAATGATTATTATATTAAAATATAATCTACAATCTTGGACAAAAAATATAATGTAATATGTTGTTTAAAATGATCATTACAAGCTACAATTATAGACAAAAGTTAAACACACACACATACACACACTCACACACACACACGCACACACACAAGCACACACATACACTTTGTAAATCGGAGAGCTGGGATGGCTCAGTGGTTAGCTTGCTGGGCTAACGACCAAAAGGACACGGGTTTGAATCCTACCCTTGGCTCAGCACTTTACTCCATTTTCATTCGTACCAAATAACCTAAAGAACTAAACCAAATAAAACAAAACATTGTTAGTCATTCTTTTCTCTCTAACTCTCCAATTCTTTCTCAACCGGTACACACGCTCGACAATTCCAGAAATTTAACTTCGCCTCGTTATTTAATAAACTTCATTATTAACACTAACTCGCTAATACGAGGCATTGTCCGTAGACTTATTAGTTAGGTTTTACTTCATATTTATAATTTGTAATTTAACTGGATTCGTCTAAGAACCCGGGTGATCATTAGCCGTGCTTCTTTCTGCGCAGATACAGACACACACACACATACACACACACACACAAACGTTTGCTTTTTTGGTTTTGTTAACATGATGTAAGTAAAAATTTGGTATGCAATGTCTTTAAATTATAACTAAAATTCAGCAACACGACGTACTTAATCAGTATTGAGCAACTTTCATTGGACTACTCAAAGATAAACCCATTTTCTCACAAGTGAATTACTAATATTTAAGGATATTTAAGTGGCAATTTCATTTTTTATTAAACGCTGTTCTGCTTTCTATTACTATTTGAGAACAATCATTTGCTTCGATAGTCAATAAAAGGTCATGACAACTATCCATAGTAGAGATAGGAACAGTGTGTGTGTGTGTGTGAGAGAGAGAGAGAGAGAGAGAGAGAGAGAGAGAGAGAGAGAGAGAGAGAGAGAGAGAGAGAGAGAGAGAGAGAGAGAGAGAGAGAGAGAGAGAGAGAGAGAGAGAGAGAATGTGTGTGTGGATGCTGCCTTACGGTTTTTATCTTGCTTCTTTAGGATTTCCGCCACCTCCTTATCTGTAGGGTTTAGCCCTGTCAACCTCAGCGCGTCTGCCAGCTCCCTAGCATTTAGAGTACCCGAGCCATCCTTGTCGAAATTCTCGAAGGAATCTCTGATCCCTATTGAATAGATTATCATGCCAAGAATCTCTGATCCCTATTGAATAGATTATCATGCCAAGAATAGCTGATCCCTATTGAATAGATTATCATGCCAAGAATCTCTGATCACTATTGAATAGATTATCATGCATGAATAGCTGATCCCTATTGAATAGATTATCATGCAATGAATCTCTGATCCCTATTGAATAGATTGTCATGCCAAGAATCCCTCATCCATATTGAATATATTATCATACCAAGAATCTCTGGTTCCTATTAAATAGATTATCATGACAAGAATCTCTTATCCCTATTGAATAGATTATCATGCCAAGAATCTCTGATCCCTATTGAATAGATTATTATGCCAAGAATCTCTGATCCCTATTGAATAGATTATCATACCAAGAATCTCTGGTTCATATTGAATAAATTATCATGAAAAGAATCTCTGATCCCTATAGAATAGATTATCATTCCAAGAATCTCTGATCCCTATTGAATAGATTATCATTCCAAGAATCTTTGATCCCTATTGAATAGATTATCATGCCAAGAATCTCTGATTGATCCCTATTGAATAGATTATCATGTCAAGAATCTCTTATCCCTATTGAATAGATTATCATGTCAAGAATCTCTGATACCTATTGAATAGATTATCATGCCATGAATCTCTGATCCCTATTGAATAGATTATCATACCATGAATCTCTGATACCTATAGAATAGATTATCATTCCAAGAATCTCTGATCCCTATTGAATAGATTATCATTCCAAGAATCTTTGATCCCTATTGAATAGATTATCATACCAAGAATCTCTGGTTCATATTGAATAGATTATCATGACAAGAATCTCTGATCCCTATAGAATAGATTATCATTCCAAGAATCTCTGATCCCTATTGAATAGATTATCATTCCAAGAATCTTTGATCCCTATTGAATAGATTATCATGCCAAGAATCTCTGATTGATCCCCATTGAATAGATTATCATGCCAAGAATCTCTGATCCCTATTGAATAGATTATCATGCCAAGAATCTTTGATCCCTATTGAATAGATTATCATACCAGGAATCTCTGATCCCTATTGAATAGATTATCATTCCAAGAATCTCTGATCCCTATTGAATAGATTATCATGCCAAGAATCTTTGATACCTATTGAATAGATTATCATGCCAAAAATCTCTGATCCCTCTTGAATATATTAGCATGCCAAGAATCTCTGATCCCTATTGAATAGATTATCATACTAAGAATCTCTGATCCCTATTGAATAAATTATCATACCAAGAATCTCTGATCCCTATTGAATAGATTATCATGCCAAGAATCTCTGATCCCTATTCATGCCAAGAATGTACCTCCTCAGGTCGCATAAAACGTGCAAGCCAATATAATACTCCTTAGACCCACATCTGCTGTCGTATCATGATTAGACAGATTGGGGTTAACACATTCTTTCTATTTATAGTTTCAAATGAACAGCTCAACCCTGTTCCGCTGGTGCACTAGAGATGGCAGAACTGAGTCTAAGCTAATCTCAGAAGCCTGCGCATTTTTTATTGGTAGAGACAACGTGCATTAAGTTAATATCAGCATCTTATATGAATAAATGTTATGGAAGATAACCTTGAAGAAGGTCAAACAACTGAGAGACTAAAGAGTAATTTTAGTGGCATACATACATACATACATACATACATACATACATACATACATACATACATACATACATACATACATACATACATACATACATACATACATACATACATACATACATACATACATACATACATACATACACGCACATACATGTATACAGTAAGACATATTTATATGCATCCATTCACACATAATGATAGGCATGCACACTGATAAGTACACAGAGACAAAAATACAGACAGATAAATAAATATATAAATCGATTGATAGATATATATATATAATCTTTAAGTAAAATGTTACTTACTCTCTTCGATTTGCTCGTCGGTAAGCTGAATTAAAAAATACACACAAATAAACTATTGTACATTTCATTGAAACGGCATGTATATAGTCAGTCGATGTGTGAGAGAGAGAGAGAGAGAGAGAGAGAGAGAGAGAGAGAGAGAGAGAGAGAGAGAGAGAGAGAGAGAGAGAGAGAGAGAGAGAGAGAGAGAGAGAGAGAGAGAGAGAGAGAGAGAGAATTATTATGAGCTTTACCTGAATTCATTTTGGAGTGAAGTTTCAATACAAATCAAAAAGTACGTTCAGACTATTTATTATCTAAGTTTAAGTTTCTTGAAATTACCCTCAGAGCCATTTCGTAAAAAAATAATTGTTTTGGGGTCGTGGTGGGCAAATCCAAAATTAAAGGGACGAAACATACATACATACATACATACATACATACATACATACATACATACATACATACATACATACATACATACATACATACATACATACATACATATATACATACATACATACATACATACATACATACATACATACATACATACATACATATATACATACATACATACATACATACATACATACATACATACATACATACATACATACATACATACATACATACATACATACATACATACATACATACATACATACATACATACACAGGATCACCCGCATCATCTTGCTCACGCCCATGGCTAATCTTACTAATATCTTACATATCTGTGACAGCATTTGACAAAGCCATCGCTGGAATCTGCCGTACCTTTTGGACAAATGTTATGAGTAATTAAGATCGATTTTTGAAAGTAGACAGGTCAGAAGACAGTCGTTGAGATCCGGAGGAAGAGGGGGAGAAAACGAAGATAACTGGGAGATATGCTTTAGGATGAATCGTAAATGATTATCCCTAATAGTTTGTGACGCGACGGTTCAGTGGTTAGTGTGACACGTGGCCACGACGAGTGTGGGTTTAAATCATGTCCAAACCAAATCGCGTAGCGTCTGACGTAAAACCATCATTGCGGAATTGAAAAAAAAAAAGGAATTTTCACAAAGGTAGTAGATTAGTTTACAAACGACCGAGTGTGTGTGTGTGTGTGTGTGTGTGTGTGTGTGTGTGTGTGTGTGTGTGTGTTGTCCCTATTATCTCATCCAACCATCACCTACGGAGGGAAGGATTATGATCGCGGCCATGGATACCAAAAGAGATGAAAAGATGTAAATAAGCAAGGAAAATTATAAATATTCTGTATACAGATTGATCCTACTAAGTTAAGGGGGATTACTTGCAAGTTACCTGAAGCGGATATTGATCTTCAACGTGCGTAAAGCGATTAAGAAAATTTTTGATGGATTTTCTATCACGTATTACCAACCAGTATTATTTTCATTCTTTTCATACATATTTATTTTATACTTTTATACGTATTGTCGTTTTCTTGCAGTGAGAGAAAATCTGGTTGAGAGCGTTCGTGATTTTATAAACCATGATATGGGAAAAACAAATGAAATAAAAACGAGGTGTCCATAGTTTGGGACGATAGGCGGCACTGCTAAGTGTTGACTAAGATTTAAAAAAAATAATGATGAAAACAAAACATGCCATTTCACATTTGTAGGCAAAGAAAAGTACAACGCATATAATAATAATAATAATAATAATAATAATAATAATAATAATAATAATAATAATAATAATAATAAGGAAGAGTGCTAGAACAACAGAGTTGTATACTAATTTAGTGCATAATCTTTTTGGGGTGGGTGGGAAGGGAGAAGCAAACATATAATGGTCAGCTATTTAGTTTTGCGAATGTAGGCCAAAATATGGTTAGAGGTGAAATCGGGGTGGACGTAGGGGTAGGGGCCTGTCCATATGTGCTGGCGGCTGTGGAATGGCGTCTTTTTGACGCCACGTACACGATGGTGTTAACACTGTTCAAGAGAAGAGATAAAAAAGCGCACATCTGCTGTAAAAAATCGGCAAAGGTGCACTTTTAGCCTTTTTTTTTAAGAATGATATCTGCAAATTCTCTATGCAGATATATAACAGTCTGAGCAGGCCGAGTCTAGATTTGGATATATTTATATTCACTACGCTTTCGCTAAAAGGCTGTACCTGTTAAAGCGCAGAAGAAACACTGCCAAGAAACCGGAGATACGTACGCTCAAACAGTCCGATCCGAGTTGAAGGTAAATAGAAAATTATGCAATAAATGTAATATACATGTTATAAAGGCAAGGGAGTTTAGTGCGTCGCTTGGGAAGAAGAACTAAATAAATAAGGTTCAGATGAAAAGTGTATGTATGTATGTATGTATGTATGTATGTATGTATGTATGTATGTATGTATATATATATATATATATATATATATATATATATATATATATATATATATATATATATATATATATATATATATATATATATATATATTGTCCCTTTTCTCTTAATCCAACTATCACATACGGAGTGAAGGAACATGCTCTGGGTGCTGCTATATCAAAAATGTATGCATGTGTCTGTGTGTGTAGGCAATTATTATTATCATCGACATCTTCGTCTTTATGATCGTCATCATCACTATTAAAATACGGGGAACCGCGGTAGCTCAGTAATAAGAGTGCCACACTTGCGACTGAAAGCGTGCGGATTCAAATCCTACCATCGGATTAGCCCGGACAGGCTATTCTTACGTTTCCTTGGGAAATGTATTTTCTCCAATAGCCTCGACAGTGAACAACATACTTGTATTGCTTTGCTGTAAAATTATTGTAATTCAAAATCTGTCAGTTCCATTCTTAAAATTATTAATATTTTTTAAAAACATTTCTTTTGGTTTCTTAATAATTGGTTTGACACGAAGACGTAGAACTCCTCACCCCATGAATTGAACTACGGTAAATTTGCGAGAAACTCACGTAGAGTTTTAGGTACGAATTGTTTCGTGGAAGTCTTATGAAAGACACGTTGTATAAATTGTATATTTTCTAATATACTTAGTTAGACTGGCCTCGTTCAGTTAACGTTTCAGAGTTGAACGTGGGACATAATCTATGGTGATCTTAACAACGGAGCACACAAATGTAAATTTTCTGCAAGTTATTTTGAGAAAACTATTTTACTTGTCATACTGGTAATCGTACAATATAATAACACTAAATATAAAGGTAGATTTATATAAAATAAGATTCTACATTACCTCGGACATCTTGTCTACTAGTTTCTAGCGCTTTCTCCAAATCTTTTTAGTCTGCTTTTCAATACAGAGGGCGCAGTTTCTCGTTACACCAATTATTTAGAGTAGTTGGGGCTTGACAAGGGTATATTGAACTGTTTAATCAATCTAAAAACAATATTTGGTATGTGTTCTTTCAATCTCCAATAAAAATATATAATGATGCATTTTTATATATCTTTTGTATATGCTTTACGTTCCATTAGAACATTATGCTGTGGTTTAATTTGTATTATTTATCTTTATTTTACATCATATTCTTTTAAAAAATAAAACGCGATAAATATAATCTCCCATCTAGACCTCGCCTTAAAAATGAAAAGTTACACAAATAGCTTCTTGACTTGAATGTAAAATTTAAAATATAATTACCTACAAGGTAAATAGTGAATGTCCCAGTTTGCACTCCCATACTATACTCCCATACAATACTATCGTTCAACATTTATTTTATGTTGTATAGCTCCACGACAACCGGTTATTCATAATTTTAACATTCGTCACTGCAATCTCACCTCTGCCCACGCCGGTGCGAGTTTCGGGCCCCGACAATGTGGGTATGTGAGAAAGCTTGCCAGTAGCTTCCAGTCACTTAGGAGTCTTCCCGGGTTCTTTCTCGACCATTTATATTGGCGCTATATGTAGCATATCGCGTGCTGAAAATGACGTTAAACCGACAACACCATTTCACAGTTTAGAAATCCTGTAGCTCACTTAAGTGTGTCATCTAATAGATTACACAGTAAATAAGTCATAATACCTTCATTAAATGTGTCGTCTAATATAGATTACACAGTGTAGAAGTCTTATAGCTTAGTAAAGGGTCATTAACAGATCAGAAGCAGATGCTGATAGATTGGCAAGTCTGTGCGAAACAGATGAAATAATACTTTTTTCACGATGAGAGATATTTTAATAATTCTTTTCCCCACATTTAATGGGTAATTTACCCATTTTGTGATGGTCAGTTTATTGTACAAAAGATCCTTTCATCATTTCCAACTTATTAGATGGAATGACTCAGAGAGAGAGAGAGAGAGAGAGAGAGAGAGAGAGAGAGAGAGAGAGAGAGAGAGAGAGAGAGAGAGAGAGAGAGAGAGAGAGAGAGAGAGAGCTAGCTCTACGTTGATTGGACGAGCCTTGTAGCGCTGGGCTGTTTTTGGACGAAATGCCTTGTCCCTATTCTTCACAGGAGTCTGCAGTTTATAGTGATGTCTATCATGTGGGCATCGCATCATGCCGCAAACATGTGGTATCATGTCCCACCGAGTCACATTTTCCTGAATCTAGGCCAAAAAATCCGAGGCTGACGCTCTAACCACGCAGGCCACCGAATCAGTTTATGTTGTGTCTAATCGTGATCAATTTAAGTTATTCATCACCATTTTCCCAAATGCAGTACTCTCATTGCAACATGAGAGTGCAAGATATTTGATTTGGTTTGTTGTAGATCTCATTTTGTTGGTCTCATCTAAAAATGTCAACATTGTTAATATCGATTATGTCGCATGTATTTCCTTGTGCTGTAATATAATGAACCAGCAAGCACAATTGATCGACGAACAGTTTATAGTGATGAAAATTCTGATTACATAAAATCACCTTAACGGTATTATAAAATAATAATAAGGAATGCAACTCGACCACAACCCTCAGCTCGATTCGAATTTTCTCAAGCGTCTTTTATCCCTTCAGAATCGCACGAAGACTGAAAAACTACACATGTCCATTAAAAATACAGTAACGTACCTTCTCATCACTCTTGGACGACCATTGCATGAATCCATTCCGGCGAATTAAACTTTATTTTCACCATTACGGTCAAAAACCCTGGAGACGTGAACCATTTGAGGAAGTAGCGCCATGCGTAGAATATCATTTCTCTTTTCTCCTGAAACAAGTGCTTAACTGTGAATTGCTCCACCGTCGTATGACTCCCATCTGAAAGTATGGCGTTATTGATCTCTAGCTGGTCCCACTGACTCCAGAGGCTTTTCACCAGCATGCTACATCTGGCAACTTCTTCCCACGGTGGTCGTTTCTTGAGGGTAATTCAATTATCTAAGAGCTAATCTACCTTGAGACCCTCATACAACGGAGTTTATTTATTTTAGCTGCAACTCTGAAGCCACTGGATCTACCGGGTTTAGAAGAAGGAAATAGAGTAGGCATTTCTAATCTGTACTGGAATACTATTCCAGAGCAAAGTTCCAGAGTATTGTAAACTTTTTAAAAAATAATTCCTTATTTTGGTTTGGTAATTTGATACTGTTTGATAGACATGGATCGCAGGTGAGGAGTATTGCCAGGTAGCCTATACTGAAACAGTGATTGTAAATATTCAGGAGCATTATTATTGGATTTATTGGATCTCCTGTACATTATTTTGGCTTTGCTAAAACATATTCCGTCTTTAATAGGTAATATTTTTAACTTACCAGCTAACTTTACCTTGCCTTCTTTCTGTACCGATATTATCCCAAATTATCTTCTTTGAAGATGTGCCAGCTTTGTTAAGTTTTTATCATTTGAATTACACCAAACTGTATTGCAATAGTCTAACTAGGGTTATATGTAACTTGTATAAAATAGTTTTATGTGCTTTTCAAGGAGAAAGTGTCTTATCATACTGAGAACGCATAAACTTGAATTGACTTTTTATCGATATATTTTATATGTTCACTCCATGATAGGTTATTGTCTACCAAAACACAAAGTAGTCTATTGTGACAGACCATTTATAAATTTATATCTTTCCATGTCAGATATATTTTATCACTATCAAGTTTTGTCCTTTTTTGCCGTGTTGAGATAGGTAATATTGTAGCTTTACCAGTATTTACCACAATAATAATCCATGTGCACCAGTTGTCTAATTTGATTAGGGCATTCTGTAAAGAAATTTAAAGTTCATGCTTTGAGTTTTGGATGTTTGAAAATGTTATGTCATCTGCAAAGATATCTATAGATGATAGTGAGTCTCTTAGTACAAAGTGGTAGGTCATTAATAAATGAAATAAATAGTAATGGACATAGAATTGAACCTTGTGGTACTCCACATCTAATTGTTTCAGGTTAAGGCAGAACATTATTTATATTAACATGTTGTGTTTTCCCATTTAAACCATCTAACCATGCTTTCATCGCATTGGTAGATTTTCAGTATCTTCAAAAGGATTTCATGATCCACAATTTCAAAAGCTTTTCTGAAATCTACAAATACAGATCCTATTATTATACCTTGGTCAAGTGCTTGAAGTGTTCGCTCAAATCGAAGATATGAGCGAACCTGAACCAACACCTTCCAGAGAGTCTACTCCAAACCAAAGTCCATCACTATCACCCGAAAAATATTACCACATTTATTAATGCCCAATTGGTTTTCATGAAAGGGATTATACTATACTTACGCTGTGAAGCTTAAAGATTTCAAATCGGACGTACTTCTTGAGAAAAGTAGAATAGTTCATCATCGATTTGTGGGATTCTTTGTTAACCACACTGAAACAACGACGTGAAGCCAATGAAGACGATGTCTTGAGACTTTCCATTTATCACGACAGTTTGAAATCACCTATTTAGATCGAATTTATATGCCCGACAAAATTGGCACTTTCCAAAGTCATCGACAAGATTCAAAACGTACAGAAATCCAACGACAGGTTTCACCTCACCGATGGAAAAGCGACGATGTACATGACCCACATTTCTCTTCCCAAAGGGACAGGACTACTCAGAAATATGTTATTGGATGACGACCTTCCCATCATCAAGCGCAGTATCGTCAAAATGAACAACACTCAAGACAAAATGTGTTTATCCAGAGCAATCGTGGTGGGACAAATGTATGCCGATAAGAACGACATGGTAGAATGGAAAAGTGCCTGGAAAACTATTCAACGATTCGGCAGAACTAAACAATGAAATGAAGTCCTGTTTCAGAATGCCTGCCTATAGAAAGACACAACTTGTGGCATTCCAGAAATGCAAAAATTTGCAAGACTTCTTGGCTTCACGCTATACATAGAAAGTGCATCTTCATGAAGTACGTGGAGCGCTGTTGTTTCTGGACAAAGATTTCAAAGACGACAAATACTTTCATGTCTATTATCACAATGAATATTTCGATGCCATTTCCAATCTCTCCTGAATCCTCGGCTAAGGTTTTTACTGTTAGAAATATGACTCTTGATATGACAATTGAGAGCAACACAAGCATTATAAATCGAAATGTTGAGGATATTTGGCCTCTAAACTTTGTTTTGACGAATAAAACGAACGAGTGCTTTGCCCGGCTTGTCAGCGCACTTTTGTCAGCCCTATGTGTTGCCAACGACATCTCATAACGCAAGGTTCACATAAGAAAAGTGCTTGTCAACTCCCGAGGTTATGTCCTACTTGTGGACAAGTTATACATAACAATAATGCCAAGGCACACATTTCTCCAAAAAAGAATCGATGTCACATTTGTCACCAAATCGTCATCCTTGAAAAGTCTTTGGCTATTTCTGTCTATCGAAATGTTGTAGGCATTCGGCTTGATGGCATGGCCAAGTAACTCATCGCATCTTTAAAATGCACTTGTCCCACTTGCATAGAGAGATTATTTTGGCTCCGTTCGAGGTGCCTTTAGGGCTTTCGGTTCTTTGTTACGTATAGTATTTCAGATAAACTGTTCATCGTATCCCAAAAAATTGTGAGCCATCACCTTGGCATAGCGATACTACTTTCCATAACTCTATGTCACGTAGATAAGGTCTAAGATCCATCGGATGAAACCGGCCAGCATGTTTAGAACTCGAAAGATTTGTTGCACGGCCTCCAGCAATCTTGCTATAGTGGGGTCAATGCCAAAAGATTGGTTCTTGGATGCACTTCTCGTACGCTCGACCAGCCACATAGAAATAAGGAATGTGAATGCCAGTTTCTTGCATACATTCTAATCGAAAAAGATGAAATACACTTTCTTCTTGTCATCTTCATGCTCCACTTGTTTGGAATGGTACGTTTGAATGTGGCAATCGTGTTTTGACCATACAAACACCATCATCTCACCCATTTCCATTGACCTTCAGGATGCATTCCCATGTTAAATCTCCATTGTTGATATATTCCTTTTCACTTATATCAATGACAAATCCCATTGTCACCTTATCGTCTTCCTATACTATTCGCTACAGAGTATTTCCTTAAATCAATGAGACACTTTTCTCGAAATGCCTTTTTCCCCGATCTACATGCTTAGATATTACGTATATTGATTAAATGTATATAAAAGGATGGAGCATTCAATATTAAAATTGTATACCAAACAAATGTAGACTAAATTAAAGTATAAATTCTTACGTAATTTGTATAATTGGTTACCATGAAATATTTTGCCCCGCGGCATTACTGAACGTTCGGTAATACGTACCACGGTATATCGTAATTAAAACTAAACATAGGGAGAAATAAATAATAGCATAAAGACATAGTCACCATGTGCAGCTCTCTTGTCTTTAACTATAAGTTTTATAAAATATCTCTTGTGAATGCTTTGAAAGATAAGTAACATGATAAAGGACAAGAATAACAATGTGTTTCTCGATTTTTGATTGGTTTAATTTATTAAAATATGTACAAAGATAATTTAATGTAGTGGACAGTCATTTTGAGAATAAATACAGCTGAGAAACGGTATCGCTGTGACCGTTAATTTTTCAATGACTGAAACAAGATAAAATATGGTCACTGTTATTGAAATGTAGCGAAGTATAAAACCATTAGTTCCTTTTAACCGCCAAATCAGGTACTCGGATACAATCTAAACAATTCCATAATAGAACCAGTCAATCTTCATAGACAAGTTTAGGGTTACTGGTCGATGCTCACAAAGAACTTTAATAGCTTGAAACAAAAGAAAGGATAGCACTTAACCATTCGGTTCCATAGAGTTTGGCAATGGTCCACCCACGACTCAAAGAACAAAGTTTAATTTCATATCATAATTTAAAGAAAAAAATGGGATACTATAAGTGCGAGGAAGGTGAGTAAAGACTCAAGACCTCTAAAATATTTTGGATGAAGTCATTCATCACTTGTGAATGGTTAAGTAAGTAGTTTCGACTTTGTGCATATTACAGAAATCAGACTGGTTACTTTGGCATAATTAAGAATAATCATTGACTTTCTATACAGAATACATTTATATGGGATTTTGGAGATTTTCGTCTATTGAACTGTTTGTCGTATAAAATAGTATCGAATTAGTATAAAATGTACATACATGATGTTTCTGAACTTTTTTCTTTTTTTAAAAAACCGGTTAATTGAGTATCGCATGTAACAGAATTGTCCCGATTGCAGTGGTTCCAAATTTATGCATTCACTTATATTAATTTGCTTTAATTTGCAACTTACCTTATAAAAGGGTTTCTGATACAAACTTATGAACATTTTGTCACCAGTGATGCGAAAAATAATACTTTTTGTGAAGCGAAATATCTTATTTTTGTGTAGCAATAGATCATATTTTGCCATTGCACAGTGTAACTTCAATCACTGCTTCGTTAAAACAGCATTTTAATGATTGAATGAGTTCAAAAGGGATAAAAGTCTCTATATGTATTTCATTTCATTTCTCTGTTGATCAGTTAACTGTAACATAAATAGGGGTACCGTATTAATTGATAAGTAACATGTTCTTATAAAACTTGAATCAAACTTAAACGTTTTGCATCCCTAGCGCACTTCGTGTCTTTTAACAATTTTGAGCTTGGAAGGTTTACATTGTAATGAATACTTGGAGTAAACCAATCCGAGTTTTGTACTTGTCTACAAGTAGTACCGAACGCCTTTTTTGAGGTTTCTATCAATTTTCGCTACCAATACATAGTTTGCCTCCACCCCACTCCCATGATAAGATAAAGGTTAAGAGCAAAAATAAAGCATTTAATCAGAACTCAGACAGACATAAATGGAAAATTAATCCACAATGTGTACATGTATCTTCTAGATGTAGCAGCCTAACGCACAAAGATAATGTGTTTGTGTGCGAAATATCAACATTGTTTCGATTAGCAACAATCCTGGGTCTAAAGACTAAACTAGTCGTATAGTAATTGGAAATCAAAAACTGGGTTTTTAGTCTGATATAATGGATAATAACAAGAGGTTTTCCTAATCAAACTGACCCAGTTATGAACTTTTTCACGATATTCAAGGTAATATATGCTTTTGAAGAAGTAAGCTTTGCTAGGATGCAATGAACAAATGTCGCAATAAGATTGTTTGCTTCACCTCTTCAAATCATGATCTAGAACCGATAGAAAAACCAAACCATACGTATGCAATAATCAGAATCATTCCTTGGTTTGTTGGCATTGTTACACTAAAGGGAGATATCTGGACTATAACGGTCAGAAATTCCTTGCATTTCTATTGATAACTTGCACTAAACCAGAATTTTTTGTGAAACGTATGAAAGTACTATTGCATTTTTTAATTTGAAATTGAGTTTTAATTTCTTCTAAGTTTTAATTATATTCAACCTTAAGGCATTGTAATAAATCTGATGGATACGATGGCTTGAGAGCTTATTGAGGAAGACCGTTTATAATTTTCAGAAACATTGTCAGAAAATAATCATGTTACAAGTACCCAACCCACCACGAAAAAGCAAAAAAGTCCCCCACCCAAATCCGCTAAGCAAGCCAACAACCAAACTTAAACATTACACAGACCTTAGACTATGTAACGGAAAGAAGCGAAGCCGACAAGTCGAGAAAAATCCACAACATATTTACCTCTCTAAGTTACTAGATGAAAATATACATCATTTTGCCAAATAATCATAAATTTCTTATGACAAGTCCAAAAGTGTAAACTGTTCCGACTGACTTCCAAAAGTCTTCAGTGTTATGATGTTCAACAAGGAGATATAATTAGGATTGTATTTGAATGAATTCACATTAATCCAAAAGTAATGTTTTAGCATAAAAATAACAACAAAACAATGAGCACTTTGTCATTGCAGTGAATAATTTACTTAAAAACTCTCAAATTATATCGGAACACAACTGTAAATGACTTCATAGACTGACCTTAACAAATATATGAACAATTTGTTTATCAAGTTCCCCATAGATGCCCAAATTTCACTTGACATTCAACGCAAATGAATGTCCTGGAAATCCACATATGCGAGTAATTTCTAATGGAAAATTTCGTTAAACAAAGTTACGCCTAAAGCTCAAATTTTAAAGTACATATTGTTTACCACTTTCAATCTTGATAACAAATTAGGTGGGCAAAACTCGATACAAAAACTCCAATCACGGACAAAACTTAAGCACATAAAACAGAGATATATAACAAATTGTCGTCCCGGCATATTATACTATTTGTGCCGGCAGCAGGAGCAACAGGCACAACAGCAACAACAAAGCAAACGCAGTTCTGGTAGTCATAAGCAAATACACATATTAAGTGTCCTACTTGTGCTGTGGGTTATTTTCGTGTCTTTTGAAAAGAGAACTTTTTATCTCCTTTGGTATTTGTTTTCTGTTAAAGCAAATAAGATTTTAACGTAATGAAAGTATAAACGCGATATTCTTTCCGCATCTGTCAAAGTCTTGAGCGTTGCAATCGTTTGAAAAATAACTGACAGTCTCTTGAATATATTCATACTTACACATCAGCGACAAATAAAGACAATATTATAGTAGTACATAAAAATACATTAAGAATATATAAGAGCAACAGTGCAGTGGCAACTTACATCAGCCAGACAAAAGACAACCATAACATGCTTACTTGACATCAGTGACGTATAAGGAGTACCATAGCGAAGTAAGCTTACACCACATAGCAGTAGTGGTGTTAGGCCTGACGGTCGGACATGTCCATTGGGCGCACGCGACCTTAATTTCGAAGTCAAAGTTAAGCCTGTGTGGGCCCTGTGCGAAATGAGGATAACGGGCCCCCAAAATCTAACAGCTATATGACTGAATAAATTATGTGACATATTTATAAGAATAACCGTAGTGAACTATACTTATACCACACCAGACACACAGACACCAGACACCAGACACACAATTTGATAACCGTAGTGTAGCAAACTTGCAAAGCAACAGGCACACATAAGGATAACCGTAGTGAAGTATGCTTACAAAACAACAGGCACACACAAATACCGCTGTATGCAAAATTGTTTTGACTCCCACCTCTGTCTATTAATACCTACATGTAAGTATTGACCATTATATAATGTTATCCTTATGTGTGCCTGATGTGGTGTAAGTATACTCACTACGGTATTCCTTACATGTTTTTGATGTGGTTTAATTATACTCACTACGGTTATCCATACATCTAAATGTGGTATTCTTTACTATAATGTTCACTATATAGATGGCTTTATTATTATTAATTAGTATAAGACTTTGGTTGTTATATCTTCTACTATCCATTATGCTGCGTCATTGCAATAACTCTCACAGTTTGCTTTTGCATATGTTTGTGAACTTACTCTTATTCCATCTCCTATTCCTGATCCAGCCATTAGAAACACGTCTTAATAGCTCTAATTCAATGCCATGCACTTTTAATCATGTATTACGTGGTAGTCCAGAAGCACAAAGATAATGCAATGGATCTACTTTTAGATCTAAATTCATAAACTAGATAGTACAGCATTAACGTACATTCAGTGCCGTTTTAAGGTTTTAAGGAATATGCATGCGAGGTACGTGCCTAGTGTCCCGCGCAGCAGGGGCATCGCGGCGGCTCAAAAACAAACTTCTGGTGTCGGTTTTGTTAGCAGTTTTAGTACTATATTAATAAATTTAACAAATTGACACGTACACATGGAAATGCAATGCAATACTCTATATTTGAGACTGAGAGACTGAGGCGCAATTCTGGTTACTTTTAAGGTTAGAGTTTGTTTCTAGGCCCCCGAAACTTCTTCAAACGGCCCCGCGTGCATTCGGTAGAGCAGTAATCAAGAAGATCTCAGCGATATTTTTTTTTATCTAAATGCTTCATAATATCGTTAAGGAATTTGTAATAATCTTTGATAATCCCATGTCTGTGTGGCTTACCAGAAGTAAATTGCTGTGACATAATTTCCAGGACACTTTAAAATTTCTTAAACATTGTATTCATCCTTACTGTCTGAACATTATATCCTATATATTAAAAATATTTATATAAAACGTGCACTTCACGTGCATATTGGGAGAAATACATGTTGCTCCAAAAAAACTGGATCACTGTAACCTACTTTCCAGAATTTAGAAACAATTGCTTGCTTTTTGATTCATATCATAATGCTACCAATTAACCTATTGTAACCAAACGTATACTGTTAATACAACTTAGAATGGGCATGATTTAAACACAACAGGGTCAATATAACGCACTTCAGAATTTGTTTAAAAATTGGCGTACAAATCGTTTCCATGCTCCCTGTTCGAGCTCTATTTTACTACTACATTTGTTCATCTTAAACTTCCCCTTTTATATAGTTTGTTATGGATATGTGTACAAAACCAACACTGGGTCACTGTGACATATGTTTTAATACAAAATATGGTGACAATATTTGCTCACTCCAGTTCCAATATATTTTCTGCTATTGCTATGCAAATTGCATAGTAATACATCTTAGAATTAAGCATTCACATTTTCCCATAATTTTGATTTGACACGCGACTCTGATTTTAAATGAAGACACCCGTAGGTACGTCTAAGTTGAACCATCTTTCAATGTGAGTTCTAGTTGTTTTTGACTCTTGCTCAATTTAAAACATTTAGACATTTTGAATCAAAAGAAAAAAAAAGAAAAAAAAAACAAAAACAAACACAAAGTAGAATTTATGAAAATGTAGTCAGTAGGGATGCTTCAATACTCAATGTAGAAGTATATTTCTGGAAATGAAACCAGAAAAAATTGTAACTGTACTACTTATAGTGATATTAGGTTTCTGCTGATGGCATCTCAGTGGTAGTGAGCGTAGATCTAAGACTGGGTTTAAGTGTTAATCACATGAAGGGTTCTTTGTCTGTGGTCGAATTCAAGAAGTCTGATACATTTTTAAGTCTGCCAGAATGTCTTATAGCTCTTACAACCTTTATCTTTCACCATCTCTCTCCTGTCTTGCTATTTAACACTCTCTTTCGTTATAAATTTTTATCAGCTTTGGAATTTGAAATATAAGTTTTCTTTAAGTCGTTTGAGACTACGACAGTTATATTTTAAATTATTTAATTCAATAATTAGTACTATAGTAAAAGTATATGTACTCTTCGCCATAAGGGGTACATTCATTACATGTCCGATTGCTAAGGTGCAAACAAAAACTCAGGAATGAAACGCGAGTATAAATGGGGTCACGTGACCAAAGTGTGTGTGATTCAAAGTATATTTTTAGATTAAGAACTATCAAGCGCGGTCTCGTATTTAATTGATTCCGTATCATATGAAGGTCAGAACAGGACTATTTGTTTATGTTTACGACTAATATATTATGAAAGGGAATTATTCTAGAAAGTTTTTGAATTAGAGGATGCTTACGTAAAAAGCAAAATGAAATCATATTATAACCATAATATTATTTTATTCTTGTTCAGTTATGCTACTATACGTTAAAGTCGTTGAGAGGAAACTAATGAATTATAATTATATATTCGTCGTTGAATATAGCCGAGTGGATAAAACAATTATTTAAAAAGTCGGTAATTAGATTATATGATTAAATTAAATGGATGGAATATTTAACTAATTACGTCAGATTAAGTGAAACTTTCAAGGGCAACAATGATATTCTTCGTTCACGATATTACTCTGAAGTAAAACATATAGATTCATATTTATACGTAAATACTTTATGAGCTTCGTTCGGAATACATTGGAACAGTTTCCGGGTTAGTTAGAAATTGATAGTACAATTAGGATTATTAGGACTACATTCTTGAAATTCATATACTGTAGGTCATTTTTAAATTTTTTCACTTTTTTAATTTTATATATTATTTAAATTTATATTTTGAATAGCTTGAATACTTGTTTGGGTATTGCCTAATCTTGTTACTTAAATTTAAGTTTCTAGAGGTAACATTCACCTCTTCTTCTTGTTTCGTTTTCTGCTTTCCTCTTCTTGCACTTTTTAGGGCCCCCATATCTCTAGAAAAGAGAGACACTATTCCAATATTAGCATAGGTGTTTGTCTATGTTTAGTGTGCATGTGTTTGTTTGTCTACGTTGATAACTGAGACTTAAAATCATTTACCATCATCCTTCCCATTTAACCCATAGACAATTTTAAGGATATAAAGGCTTTTGAGGTTATAAATCCTTATTGAGGCTATAAATCCTTATTGAGGCTATACTACTTTTGAGGCATTGAACCAATTCCTATATTAAACATATGAAACCCCATAGACACATGATATTCCATCTTTACCTACCGCAGCGCCTATTGAAATTAACTCAAACAATGTTACTGTCAGTCCCTTTATCGAATTCAGCCACTTGTAACAATGTTACCGTTTTGATACCATAGAGCCCCTCCCCCATGTTAACCTATGGACCATTTTAATATGGGATTTCCTACTTATTCGTATCTGAGTTTCAGCGCTCAGATATAATTTATGTATTTCATGACTTAACGAAGTCCTACAGAGTTGAGTATCCAAACCGGCACAATCTTATATCTGTCACAAATGATGTGTGGTCTTCTGTGGCAAGGTAGCGTTTTTGTCCTGTTATTATACTTCTGTACCAGATTGCATATTGCATTATTCTTCATAATTCATAGTGTATCATGCTATACTGGTACTAATGAATTCATAATCAATGATGACCTAATTACAATAGATTAGGAAGTTTCATACAGGTGTTGTACTACCGTCTCTTGTTCATAGCTGACTTCAGCTGAAATTAGGGCAACTGCAATGTTTCCAGCGATTTTCCTTGTATAATCCAAACTTTCCATACACACTCACCACACACCATGATGCACAGTACGTATCACGCACGATACAACTTTATGGTACGGTACAATAATATGAAGCTCAGTGAGAAAATATTTAACAATTACATTCGTAATTGAAATATTTGTACATTTGAACTTTGACCCTCTAACAGGCAATTCAGGTGTTGAAGCCAAACATAACATCCTTACTAAAGATTGTCACTATATGGGCGACAGAGCTACAACGTATTGTGAAATTCGTTCTAACTTGTTGCTGTTCCAAAATGAACAAATTCAATCTATCATGCCACATTCCACTGACGCAAAGGGCACAACAATTTCTACTTTCCGATTTCAGATGGACGTTTTCAGTATGAAATGATATCATTTAGTATGAAAAATTTATCGTCAACATTCTAGCGTTTAATGAACATCAGGTCTATATTATTTTGATGCGTGCATCGATAACGTCATCATTTACCTCATACCAGGAATCATTACTTGGAAACCATTTGACAATTTATTGATCCATTCAGTGATACATATCTGACTGTTTATTCAGGTAAAATGAGTCTTGCCACACTTATGTTACATTTTAATGCATATTGTGGGACAGGGTTAGGTTAATCCCATTTGGCTTTGCTATTGGGTTTACAACAGTTTTAAGTGTATCTAAGTTCAGTTAAATCTCTGATTATTGTATTTGTTGAGATTGATTTTGATGATGTAAGGATACAACATTAAAATTCTACACATCCGATGTAAAGGAAGTGTGATTGCTGATGCACTACCACATGTATAGAAGTAATATATTTCTTTATTTGAGTATATTTTATGTAATTTATCTGAGTGTCATTCATTTTATATTCTCATATGTAATTCCTAAAGTATTGCAGTATCGTATCTTTATTTAACAAATATGTAAAAGAAAGCTTTATTCTATACATATTTCTTTATCTTTTGAATTGAGATCCAATGTATCGCAGTACTGCATCCATGATTGTATACTTTAAGATGATGGTAATTTGCAGTCAGGATATTTGCATGATTAACTTTTGTCCATGACTGTGTGTTATAAACAGTTACTCTTCATGAGTTTAGAATATGCTAGAAACAGATTTGTTTACAGTTTGATTGGAATTTAAAGATGAAGTTACTCACATTTAGGTCAGTGAAAACTTGTGTAAATAGTGACTTTTTAGAAAAAAAAGTCCTTTCTATTTTAAAATCAGTCTTCGGGAATCCGAACAGTTGGATTCAGGTATAAATCGAGAGTAATTATTTATATAAATTGTTCATGCGAATTACTAAGTGCTCATTGACTTCGCATTAACATATGTTGGCATTATTGTGAACTCATTCAAACACATTTTTAACTTCAACACTGTGCTACAAGCGGACATTCAAGACTATTGCAATGCATTCGGAACATTCTAGATTTTTGGACTTCTAATACGACATTGAGGATTATTTCCAATTTAATTGATTAAGAGTTTCTTGAATGTTCACATTGTATTGTTGATAAATAAAATGCTTGTTTATTTTACTTAAATTGACGGTTTCATTTTCTTCTATTTCTTAATTTAATACGACGAGTCTTAACAAGGGGTTGGTGGAAAAACCACGCTCTTGCTGTATTTAAAAGGTGAATGAAGATGAGATTCCCACTGTTGTATTTACAAGAAAAAAGTACAGCAATTAGAAAACTGAAAAAGTCATCCAAGCAATATGTATGGGTCATTTACAATCGAATAATGAACCTTATTGAAATGTTAATATATTGCATTATAACTTGCATTATTTATTTAGCTAAGCCGTACAGCAGTGCTGTCCCATTACAAGGGATACAATCGCTATCAGGTATGTCATTGTATGAGTTACTTCTCCTTACACGTTTACGCGTGCTAAATATTTGTATGCGATTGTTACGTATTTCGGAATGAAAATTTGTTGTTGTTGTTGTTGTTATAGAGTTTAACGCCATTTTTCAACACAAGATAGGCAGTACATGGCAGCCAGTATTAATGGCGGAGGTAAAACCTTGGAAAATCCAGTGAAGAACCACCAAAACCCACCAGAAGCTATTGCAGGCTTACCCACTGACCCACGTTAGCCATGTCTGGTCTCGAACTCACGCAGACAGAGGTGAGATGGCAGTGATCCGAAATGAATGAAAAAGTGCTGTATGCGGCTACAAATATTCAAACTAATTTAAACATGAAGTATAAATATTTAAATTTAGCTTGTTGCCAACAAGAATGCTGTTACAAACTTTAGATGGTACTCTTTCAGATTCATGTGCGATGAAAAAGTAAAAGTCATGAATCGAATGAATACTTATTCTTAGAGCCATGGTTATGTAACTGTAAGAAGATTAAAGCCGGATGTCGCTGATATATCTATTTGAATGTTTTATTTATATTTGCTTTATCAGAAAATACTTTAGCGTTTGTCCATGACATATATATCTATTGCGAATATTATTGACTAATATTTGTCTTCTAGCACTTAACACGAGAAAAATATTTCTTTCCTTTATTACTTTCGAAATCGATCGATGCTCGGTAAAACAGTTATTAATATAACTAAATGAACACACACTCACACACACACATACACACACACACACATATATATATATATATATATATATATATATATATATATATATATATATATATATATATATGTATATATATATATATATATATATATATATATATATATATATATAGTTCAGTTACATGTGTGTTAGTATTTGAATTTTTCTATTTTATTTCAATTTAAATTTTATTTCATTTTTATATCATTAAAAATGATTATTGCTATGATGATTATTGTGTTTGCATGGGTCTGATATTTTGCTACAAGCGTTATGTTTACTTATATCGTAATGCGACTAGTGTAAAGCATGACTTTCGTATGAGCGCTTTGTCGTTACAAGTACACAATATGGAAGAGCTATGTAAATGATTGGCTGTCACCGCGTCAGCGCTAAAATTATACTTGTTTACGTTTTGTAATACCCAGGTTTGATTTCGAAATCACCCGTGTTATTCGCGCATTTATACATGAAATGACGTAGCATTTTGTTTTAAATTCTTGGTTACTTGTAAGAGGTCAGTCACAGTCGTAGTAGTCGTGGTTATAGTTTAGAGTCTCTAACATCCTATAGACTTTTAATACCTTAGAAGGTATTTTTGTGCTGGAATGAGCTTTTCTTTTATAAGTCTGGAACAATTTTTGTATGGTTAGTAGCGGTAGCTGTATTTATTCTTTTCTTAATAAATTGTATATATATATATATATATATATATATATATATATATATATATATATATATATATATATGTATGTATGTATGTATGTATGTATGTATGTATGTATGTATGTATGTATGTATGTATGTATGTATGTATGTATGTATGTATGTATGTATGTATGTATGTATGTATGTATGTATGTATGCATGCATGCATGCATGCATGCATGCATGCATATATATATATATATATATATATATATATATATATATATATATATATATATATATATATATATATATATATATAAGCTCAAAATCGCAATACTAAAAAGATATCCCATAATCTCATTACGTCGGGGATTGTTGATTATAATCAATAGCTACTAAAGTGTTTTATACACAGTGTTATCATATTCACTGTGTATACCTTGTCTTTCATTCTTCTCATTTCATGTATATTTTCGTGTTTAAAACGGAAGGTAAACCTATAATATTTGTCCTACATTTCTTAGAAAGAATGCTCACTGTAAATCGATCTCCATTAGTAACACACTCTTTTGTGTTTGTCATGATGTTTTGCAACAACTTCCATTATCATTCTGTCGTTTTATCTGCATATTTTGTCAGTCTTCTTTGTATACAGTTTCTTGTTGTTGTTGTATGTTTAAGAATGTTATTTAAGGTTAAAAAATACAGGTATAAAACAAGGTATACATAGTCACAAAAGTTTAGACCATTTTCGCATATATTTGTTACTCTTAATCACATGAGGGTTGTCTTTGTTAAATCTTTTGAATGTCCTTTTGAGTCGTTCTCGTTAATGACAAAGTTTTAAGTCATTAAAGAAAACGTTTACTAGAAACGTCAGATGAAATCAGAATGAAATATTATTTTTAAAATGTATTTCTGAGGATATCTGCATAGTGTCGTGATATTTGATCTGCGCACTTACCAATACACATCGGCAGCTTGGTATATATATATATATATATATATATATATATATATATATATATATATATATATATATATATATATATATATATATATATATATATATATATATATATATATATACATACAATTCCATTTTAACTTATTCTTATGATGATTAAAAGCTAAATACAGGATTATGACATAGGAGTATGACAAGAGTATGGTACAGAAGTATAACAGGATTATAATACAGGAATATGTCATATGAGTATGATATAGGAGTATGATGCATATATGAAACATATTCACACACAAGGAAAGACACAAATTTGACAGTCCTTTAGAAGGTTTCGCTTGACCATGGTATTGGAATCGTCAAAATTAACCTTCCACAACTTAGCTCTTTATTCCTGAAACTATTCTTCAGTGTCCTCATCCAAAAATAGTAGGTCAGTACCCACTTTAAAGGAAGGAAAATAGATCAATTTTATTGATTTTGAAAAATTGCTGAAACATTCAAATGGCCAAGAGAGCATTGGAGTTTGTTATACTCAGCTTGGACACTCTTACAGAGCTAGAACAATCCCTTGAAAATGATGTTATATAGAAAATTATTCCTTTAGCCGCCACATTTATTGGTCATTTCTTTGAGTTCACGTTTGCTCCTGGTATTGATAAATGAAGAGGTATTAATTACAATGGTCTTCTTTTAATGACTTATTCCCTCGTTTCTAATCAGGGTGAAAAATCACTTCTTGTCGAAGAGAAAATGGATCCTTATATATGCTATTTGTTTCAGAGAGTCATTAGTGAAACTGTGGCCACAGTAGTAGCAGCTTGGTAATTTGTAAAGAAAATATATTTTTTAAACAGAAAATGGAAACCACTGTAGACACTGGTCTTATGTTAAAATTTTTAGGACTATATAGGCTATCATTCACTATACTGAAAGTTCTTTTTAATTTTCACTTTGTGTTCTTGGGAAATAAATTAATTGTTGAATTTTCAAAAGATGTAAGTTTTCACTATTTTCTGCATCTGGTTTAAGAATCGTAGTAGTATGCATCTCTATATCTGTTTACAACTGATGTAAAGTTAGCATCGTTTTTCAAAGTTATTTTAGGAAGAACTATTTTGTCTAAAGGAAAGAAAGCATTTTTAGAGTGTTCATAATTGATATCAACTAAAGCAATGCTGTAGAAAGAGAATGGTTATTGAAGGTTGATTAGAAAATCAAAGTTTTGACAGGACAGGAGTATGAACTTAGAGATATATCAATTCATTCTTACATACGCTCAGACATCAACCCATCAACTAATAGACAAATATTTTCTTTGTCCAGCCGTCCATCTATCTATTAACCAATATATGAGGACATCAGATCTCTCCTGTCTGATATTCCATTCTTAAAATTGATTCTAGTTTTGAATCTCTTCCACAGAAGGAGATAAAACGTACGATTTTTGTATGTAGTTAAGGGCATAAGTTTTTGCGTGGATCTACGTAGTTAAGTTCACAAGTTGTGTTTATGTAATCATTATCAATATCCTTCAACAGTATTATGAATCATTTTATACTGATTTTAATAATGGTATTTTTGCATTGCAGTAATGCTATTTATTCATCAAGGTCTGTAAAAATATCATATGATTTCATGACGAATGGATAGACATCAATAATAATTTAAGTTATTTAAATACTAGATTTTATTGTAATTAGCTCGTGAGAAAAAAAGATGCTTTATGTTTAAAGTTAACAAAGGAATACAGTTGATGTAAGAGATCAGAAATGCACTATGTTGAAAGAGTGCTTAGCAGAATAAAACCAAAGCAGTACCGTATCTCTTATTGAATTAAATAGCAAACTATAACTTAAATCTTAAAAAATCCCTTTAGAAAAATACAAATAAATAAATAAATAAATAAATAAATAAATAAATAAATAAATAAATAAATAATCTTAACCAATAAAAATATGAATTTTTAGAAAGATAACATAAAAATAATCCTAAACATTTATTTTTCATTTGATTATATCACGTGAAATAGACACACATTTATTGTTTGCTTTCGCTGAAAAGACAGAGGAATGAATTTTCCATTGATGATAGTAAATTCGAATAAAAATTATCCGCAAAATCAACACCAAATAGACAATAAAAGAATGGCGCAGCCAGACAATAACCAAGTGCATTTCATGGCGATGGGCGGGCGACAACTTAGCAGGTATGAAGATATTGGAAACTGTAACTGCATATATGCATACAGGCGGTCTTAACATCAAGTCATTTTTACTTAATGCCATTGGAATTAAGTAGCTCCTGCACGACTCAACAACTTAATTAAGGATCATGCTGCTCGCCTTCGTAACCCGAGGAAGGGGATAGAAAAGGTACCACAAACGTTCCCAGTTTCACTGTAATTCAGGTCAACTCCCTCGCGGCTAATTGGGATCGTACCTTAGTGTTAGCAAATGAGCGAAGACTAAGTTACAGAAAGTGTTTTTTTTTTTTTGTGGTCTCCAATTAGTTGACGACTGTTTCCTGAATACCCAACCCAAGGCTGTCAGGCAATAGAGCTTGGATCATTTCCAATTTAGATCTCACAACCAGGATAAAGTAGACAGTGATGTACCAATTTGCACATGGAAGACTTTTTGCAGAGCTTACTATGACAGTGAATGGCCTAACCTTCCAGGCAGTGAATACGTTCATCTATCTCTGCAGTACAGTGCCATGTGAAGTCAGCATCAATGATAAAACAATCGCAAGGAATTGCAAAATCCTTAACAAATATAGTACATATTAATGCTACGGCTGCATGTTTTATGTTTAATCAAGAAACAATTTTAAATATTTTAATTTTAATTTGTGTTCACCTAGCTATTTTTCACCTCATAGACACCCAATGTGCTGGAGCCAGCAATGACACCCTTCTCACAGATGGTAGACAAAGGTTGAACATTACTGCTAAGTTTGATAGGAGCTGTATTAATTGGCAGAGAGACGGACACGCGCACCGATGGAAGGAAAGATAGACACAGGATGTAGACAATATCACTGACGCTTTTTTTTTCAAAACTTTGATCGATAGTTGCTTCCAGTTTTTTTTTACAATAAAGTTTTTGTATCCCTCCTTTATTGTTCTTCTGTTTAGTACATCACCAGGCAGTTGAAAAAAGAAATGGGAAAGAGGGTGAATCATTACCTGACCATTTCAATATCCCTGACTATTATTCAAACAAAGATAGGGATGAATTGAATCTAAACCAGATGAAATGTATCTCAATTTAAATTTATGCAAATTAAAAATGCAAGCATAAAGATTTAGCTATGCTTGCAATTTTGTGGATGTTAATAAAAGTGATGCAGTTCATATATACTGGGTTTTGTATTTTATGAGTAATCCCTCGTTCTGTTCATCAGGTTTACGACCATGCTGACCTTCCTCCTTCGTTGTAGACTACGCCTAGATGTCATTCTCGTATTACCAAGTGATAGCGAAGTTATTTGCTACTTTAAATGCGAATATCAAACTGTTTTTGTGTAAAAAAAAAGATATCACACATTATTGAATTCAAAATACGTTACTCGTGTTATAGGTTATACGTGCTGTCGGATGGTAATTGACGAACGTCATATGAAAGTAATACTGTATTTCTATTATAATTAGATGTGATATTTCAACCGCTCCTCAAATTTCTCTTATATCCACCAAACACTAGTTTATATGTAATCTATATGATAAACAAAGGGAATTATAAAATTGACTTCCTACAAAATAAAAAACATAAATGGCATTCATTGTACTTTTGGATAATGTTCAAGGTTAGAAATCTTTAAAGTTAATGGTCACTTCATGAAAAACTGTTTGTTCTTACTATCATGTATAAAATTAACAATTCTATAAGGGGGTAGGGAGAACCATTTTAAAAGAGGACGCTGGGATTGGAGAAAATAAAACTATTTAATCCGTCACAAATATAATTACATATATAATGACATTCATCGATCAATCTGCAGAATTTCATTGGAAGCTTTGGTATTATTTTTATAGACTGATTAGATGCTATTGTTAGTTTTGTTTCTAAATTATTTTCTTCTTTTTCTCTTATTCTTTCTACATTTGTAGATGCCATCGCAATGTAATAGCACACTAAGTAAGAAGTAATTTAACAATCGGTAATCCTTTTTTTGACATCATCATGAGCATTACGACATTTGGAGAGAAAAAACCCACGTATGTTATGAACTATATCATTACACAAGCATATTTTATTCTTCAACGATTTAATATTACAAACTTTCTTGATTTTAAGTAAATCTTGTGAAAAAACGCCACTTGCAATGTTAGAATAAACCACCATAGTTTCTGAAAACCTGTTAAAGAATAATGACGGTCTATAGACTTGTCGATAAAAATAAGCAAGTAATAATTCTTTTTCAATTTATTTTGAGTCTAATTATTTATAAATCATTAAACTTGACAATCAGATTACACATCTTCTAGAGGCAATATCAAGGTATTTAATGTTGAACTACATTATCATCTCTTGTTCATATCGTAGAATAATATGGAATTCTTCATCGATGGCGTTCATTTGCCAAAATAAATTATATCAAATTCAAAATCCGTGTAAAACATATGACCGTATGCCAATATTTCATTTCTTTGATGAGAGATTTGACGGAGATGCGACTCCACTCAATTACTTCAGAATGTGATTCAGAATAGAATGGGTTACAAATTGGAATCTTACTTATTTAGCAGTTGAAGTTTTGTGAACCAAATAGCTGTCAAAGACGTCAAGATAATATTTGTACATTCATAACTGACTTTGAGATTTTTATCGTGAACAGTTTACATCCATGGATCCTGCACGGATACAGATCTGGAGTCGTATAATGCGCTGCAGGTCTTGATCTGTTTGGTTTGTAAGGATAAATAAGTAGAACAAACAACATCGACTTCGATTTGCCAGGATATTATGTTAGGACAGGTCAAGTTCTAGGCTGTTTGCAGTTGGACCCGACATATAGACGAGTGAATGTTGTTCGTGTTGTGTTCAGGGTAGCTTGTCTGGATCCTTTCAGGGACGTAGGCCTGACTGTTTAGTAGAAGCAACGTGTTTGATATGTGACCGCGGCTGAACTTTGCCCGAATACAGTTTGGAGACTTTGTCCAGCCGTTAGAAATAGGGGACGCTGTCAGTATTGTTTACGTCAACTCGAGGGGTGAGATTGCAATACGATTAAATGCTGAATTTCAATATGGGACAGAGGGGTGTAGTGGTTGAGCATGCCAGATCTTTTATCAGTAAGCTTGGCTGGACCAGAACCTTCAGTTTTTTATAAAACAGAAGTACCCGATTAGATATCAAAGGACGACAGTCTGGTGTCCAGTATCTGCTAAATAAGTGTCCAGTATCTGCTAAATAAGTAATACTCTCTGGTAAATTGATTACTGTATGAATCATGTGTCCAGTTTTCAGATACCAAACACTCTTCGTGTGTCGTTTGCAATGTTAATAATATTCAAGATACTATCAATAAACAGTGAAATATTAGAAACGTTAATAAGATTATGCACTGGGGGAGTTAATTGGATCATTTAAGACATGCATCCTCATGAAATTCTGTTTTTAAGATATGTTATGAGATTCTTGTCACGGAATTGTGCGTAGTAAAAATATTTATGTATTATCTGTGAACAATAATTAAGACAGGTTTCGATGCTATATACATCATTACGAAAATACTGAGTTAATTAACCGCTTTTGTTGATATAGCCATATCTCGCTCATATTCATGTATAAATTCTCTACATGAATTATTCATGGTGATGGATCTATATATCAGTGAGATTTGTTATTAAATGCCATTCATGTATAATCCATTGCGATATATACATATATGAATAATTTTGTTTTCAAGTTACTTACGTACACACCCGTTTGATTACTCATTGAAGTGGAATGTTCTGATTAGTTACATTTAGGAACGACATAATATTCTGCTATCCGTTGTTGAACTCCGTACGCATCATTCTGTTTAGTCAGTGTTGAACTTTATGCACACGGGCATGGTGTCAGATTTATTAATCATTCAATTACATTATAAACATACGTATCAAGCACGAAATTGTTTTCAGTGTAGTCTTTAAATCCAATTCCAACCCGGCTTTATCCTGTTACAATCATGTCTTTGAGGCAATTACCTTTATGAGATTATGTCTGAACCATTTAATATTGTTCCATTAAATACAAAATTGAATGTTTCTTTACTATGCAGCGATGTAGAAAATTGATATAACCTACACTGACATGTCATCACCAACAATAACCTTCCAATAATTAAAGAAGGCTCACATTTAAGACCCATTCCACAGGCAATTAAGTGGCAATCATTATCGAAAACTCAGTGTATAATAATCTATTATATAGAAAGGCATTTGGGTTTCATA
The DNA here is from genome assembly GCA_016746295.1 of Potamilus streckersoni. Classification (NCBI taxonomy): domain Eukaryota; kingdom Metazoa; phylum Mollusca; class Bivalvia; order Unionida; family Unionidae; genus Potamilus; species Potamilus streckersoni. The sequence goes on along the minus strand of JAEAOA010002046.1, from coordinate 555,267 downwards.
TAACTAGTACAGAGGGTATCTTATCTAAGCTCAATGTTTTCTTTATACTTGTTACCAATGATCCATTCATGCAGCTCGCACTTCGATATGCAAGTCAGATGCCGAGTCAGGTAGACTGGGCCTATATTAATGCAAGTCAGATGCTGAGGCAGGTAGACTAGGCTTATAATAATGCAAGTCAGATGCCGAGTCAGGTAGACTGGGCCTATAATAATGCAAGTCAGATGCTGGGGCAGGTAGACTGGGCCTATATTAATGCAAGTCAGATGCTGAGGCAGGTAGACTGGGCCTATAATAATGCAAGTCAGATGCTGAGGCAGGTAGACTGGGCCTATATTAATGCAAGTCAGATGCTGAGGCAGGTAGACTGGGCCTATATTAATGCAAGTCAGATGCTGAGGCAGGTAGACTGGGCCTATATTAATGCAAGTCAGATGCTGAGGCAGGTAGACTGGGCCTATATTAATGCAAGTCAGATGCTGAGGCAGGTAGACTGGGCCTATATTAATGCAAGTCAGATGCTGAGGCAGGTAGACTGGGCCTATAATAATGCAAGTCAGATGCTGAGGCAGGTAGACTGGGCCTATAATAATGCAAGTCAGATGCTGAGGCAGGTAGACTATGCCTATAATAATGCAATAATTCAACTCGTTTTGACAAGAGGAATAATATTAACTGGCCGTTATCATTTTTCCTATTTGCTTTATATCTAGCTGAAACGGGTCTTTTAAATTGGTCTCGATCTAATTATTTTTTTCTTTTCTGTTCTTTTTTCTCCTTAATTTGCTGTTTCAGAAATGCAGTTTGCTGATTGATTAAACAACGATTTTTTTCTTTTTCCTCCTCAAAGTTTAGAATAACACCTGTATCGTTGGATGGTGAAAATCAATCTTGCTGATTTTTTTTTCCAAAACATTGATACAGATGACTCTGATGTCGTTAGTACCGTTCCATATTATCAACCATTTGTATTGAACGAAACAATTATCGATAAAGGAAAATTAATAGATTAGACTGAATATATATATATATATATATATATATATATATATATATATATATATATATATATATATATATATATAAATATACATATACATAAAAATATATATATATATATATATATATATATATATATATATAAATATATATATATATATATATATATATATATATATATATATATACATATATATATATATATATATATATATATATATATATATATATATATATATATATATATATATATATATATTCACAAGTCATATGGCGAAAAACAGCCCTTTCAAGTTTCAAGCGTACTGATCCGGCAAGGGATTATGTCTGGGATTGTTTGATATTGATTGAGATAGATGTAATAAACTGACGAATAGTGCAAAACTAGCATCTAACTGGCCTGAGAGCTTTCGACTCTTAATGAGTCCTTTTCAAAGGCATATACAAAATATAGTTAAAACAAATAAATGAAACAAAAATCCGTTATGTTTGCAAAACTCTATATGACTGTTTCTAGATGAATTAGACCTTTAGATGTATTATATATCAACTAGCCTCTATCAACTTGTTTAACAAACTACAACGGCAAGTAAGTATACTAAAAAGACACTTAAGAATAAAAGAAACGGCATAGAAATAAACTACAAACGGTATACTTAAAACAGCATAGAAGTATACTAAAAACATTTACTTGGATGTATAATAAAAACACGTATTGAATCATATTAAAACAGTAATGGATGTATACTAAAAATGGCATAGGAAGCATACTCAAAACGGCATGGAAGTGCTATAAAACGGCATCGAAGTGTACTAAGAATTTAAACCAAATATTAGTAATTCCTAAAAAGTCGACGTGGCTCTAAATTTATTAATTAATGGAAGTAATAATGGGATTAATACTGATCTATTTCCATTGCCACGTTTTGTCAGGGTTTGTTAAGTTTGCTAGCATCATACGCAGTTCTCGTCAATTTTTATAGAGAACATATGTTCAGAACCACAGCTGGAGTCCTACAGGGTGCTTCCTATCAACCACTCTCTACAACACGAAAGCAGTGTCGGTGTTTGAGGCAGAACAATCACCTACCTTCGCTTTGCTGATGAAATCTATGCATAGCAGGAGAGGAACTGTAAACCTTAGTGAACCGTCTTAACTAAGCATCGCTAAGGTATGATATGGAGATCAACATATGAAAGACCAAGTTAATGACAAAAAACCTGAGCGGCATCCAAAAGGCAATAAGAGTGAATGGGCAGAAGCGGGGCACAGTGACAAGCTTCAGGTACCTAGGTGGTGATGTAGGTTCCAAATCTGAAGCCTGTTTGAAAGGATAGCAACATCACGCTAGGGTCCAAGATCAAGCTAATGCGCTCTCTCGACATGTTCATATTCCTGTATGCATTTGAGACATGGACCCTGACAGCGGAACATGAGAGAATAATCTATTAGAGATGAGATATCATCGAAGGGTCTGAAAACCTCATGCATAGACCACGTTTCTAATGAGGAGGTGCATAATACAATTGGGATCAAATTAATATCTGTGGCCACCGTAAAGAAACACAAACTAAGATGGTATGGTCACGACTGACGCTCATCTTGCCTGAGACAATCCTACCGGACACAGAAAGAGGAAAGAGTTAACGAGACAGTCAGAAGAAAAGAAAGGAAGATAATATCAAACGATGGACAAACATAGAATCTGCGAAGTCTCAAAGAGCAGTGGATAACAAGACAAAATGGAGAGACTGAAGCAGAGTCAGGTGGCTCCCCTACGACCAGCCAGGTTAAGGTAAAAATGATACAATGACGAACACCATACGCACTGGCAAACTGATGTGGTATAAACAGGTGATTTTATAATTATTTTTAACCAGGAATAGCGCCGCATTGTCACCATGATTAGAAAGTATGCAATTTAACGAGTTGTAATAACAATAAAACATATTTGACATTGATGAAGATACCATTAAATCAAATTCGCTTCAGTTCGTTGTTATTTCACCATGCAGTAAGTGACATATTTATTCCGTTTCTCATAATTGCTAAAACATTCGTTTAAAAGTAATTTATACTGAGTCACATTTTTGCCTCACGCTTGAAGCGTGCTGTTCATATAATAAAAAATTGTTTTTACCAGGAATTCATTAAGATGGCTTATCTATGCCAGGAATACATCGGAATGGCCTATCTATGCTAGGAATACATCGGAATGGCCTATCTATGTCAGGAATACATCGGAATGACGAGAATCCAGGACTTTATCAAGATGGCTCATCCATGACATGAATTTATTAAGATTATCTATCTGTACTAGGAATGTGTGAAGACGGTCTATATAGCCAGGAATTCATCAAGAAGGCATATCTATGCATGGAGTCCATGAATTCATCAAAATGGCCCATATAAGCCAGGAATTCGTCAATCTGGCCTATCTATGACTGCAATTCATCAAGATGACCTATCTGTGACAGCAATTAATCGTAATGGCCTGTTTATGCCAGGAATTCGTCAAGAACGCCTATCTGTGCCATTAATCCGTTAAAATTGGCAATGTATGCCAGAAATTCACCAAGAGGGTCTGTATAGGCCTAAAATTCAATTCATCAAGATATCATACCTATGCCAGGAAATCATCAAGATGTCATACCTATGCCAGGAAATCATCAAGATGTCATACCTATGCCAGGAAATCTTCAAGATGTCATACCTATGCCAGGAATTCATCAAGATATCATACCTATGCCAGGAAATCATCAAGATGTCATACCTATGCCAGGAAATCATCAAGATGGAATATTTATGCCAGAATTTCATCAAGATTGTTTACCTATATCAGGAGTTCATCAAGATTGTCTATATATGCAAGAAATTTATCAAGACGACCTAACTATGCCAAGAAATCATCAAGATGGCCTATCGATGCCAGGAATTCAATAAGATTAGCCTATCCATGCCAATAATAAAATAAGATGTCCAGTCTACGCTAGGAATTCATCAAGTTGGCATATATATATATATATATATATATATATATATATATATATATATATATATATATATATATATATATATATATATATATATATATATATATATATATATATATATATATATATACCAAGAATTCATCAAGATGGTCTTTGGATCGGTAATTTATTAAGATAGCCTGTACTTCTGTACTTTCAGGAATTTATCGGGATGGCCTATATATGCCCGAAAATCATCAAGATAGCCTACATATGCCAAGAATTTATCAAGATGGCATATCTTTGCTAGGAGTTGATTACAATGACATACCTATGACAAAAATTTATCAAGATGGCATATCTTTGCTAGGAGTTTATTACAATGACATACCTATGCCAGAAATTCAGCAAGATGGCCTTTTTGTTTATCCTGAATTTATCAACATGGCCTATTTATGCCTGGAAGTTTTCAATACATCCTATATATGCCAGAAATTGTATAGAGATGGCCTGTGTATGCTAGGAATTCATCAAATTGACCTATATGTGCCAGTAATTCATCAATATTACACATTTATGCCAGGAATTCATCAAGACGGTCTATATATGTGTGGAATGTATCAATGTGTCCTATCTATGAAAGGGAAACATCAAAACAGCGTATATTTGCCTGGAATTCGTCAAATTGGACTATCTATGCAAGGAAATAGTCTTGATAGGATACTGATGTTAGGAATACGTCGTGATAGCTTCTCTATCCCATGATCTCACCAAGATGGCCTATATATGCCAGGAATCTTATAAAGATGATATGTCTATTCCGGAATTCATCAAAATGGCTTATCTATAACATAATTTCATCAATATGGCTTCTCTCTCTCTAGGCATGGATGTTTGTGTGTGTGTGTGTTTGTGTGTGTGTGTGTGTGTGTGTGTGTGTGTGTGTGTGTAGAATCAATGGCGGAAAAGGTTTAACTCCAAGAAAAAAACTGTCATCCTCAGGATAAACTGTTCAAGATAACACATTTATTAAAAATGCAGAACAGAACACTTCATTGTTGATAATCCAAAACACATTTTTTAAAAACATAGAACAGAACACTTCATTGTTGATAATCCCCAAAAGAATGTATGATGCAATAAGCAGTGTTTCAGTTTGGCTTTTAACTAAAGTCTTACAGTCTATGCCTCACCGTCAGCGTTTACATTCTTTACCATTAAATCCTATGCAATTTATTTTAAATGTGGAAGCATTCATCGTCATTTATTTTCGACTCATTATAATGAGTCAATTATAAATGGCTTAACAAAATATTTTAGAAAAACGAAAAATGTTCGTATTCTTTTCAGAGGCTAGCTTTGTTTGCTTAACACCATCCATCAGAAACATATTGCTGTTATCGAGTATTGTATAATTCTTGCAGTTGCAAAAAAAGCTAAAACAATTCTCACAGTGCAATCTTTCATATGTAAAAAGTATAAAATGTCATAAAACATTTTTATTTACACCATCGAAAAGAAAAAAAAATCTTTCAAGTTCAAGTATTGCATTAATGATAGCTGTGCCTTCAATAGAACACCTTATCCGTTTGACATTGACCTTGCTCCATATTACAACAGACTGTTTTATCTTTGAAAAATCCGGTCTCTGCAGCTAATTAATTTTGTATCAAGCGACTAATATGGATGACGTGCAAAATAGATATTTCTTTTTCGTTCCCAAGCAAGCCGTCCTTTGCTGAACATTTTATATGTCGTCACTTGGTAAAGTTCAAGGTCAGACTTCAACTGCTAGGTACCTATTCACATATTCTTTCATAGAACACAATAAAAGCCTATCTATAATTGAAATGACATGTAAGATTTGATGTTATGCGTTTCTAACGCAATACAAAGAGAGCTGATAGTTTTATATTTCCCTTGAATGTATTGATTTAGTAATTAATCATTTTTACGGAGAAGGCACTGTAGAATTAGGGTTGCATTATCCCTTTCGAATGAGTAAACGCTTATATTATACAAAAATTTATAGATAATAATTTTGTTTCTTTCCTTCTCTCATGAGTAAGTAAATGATCCATGCCTTTTGCCCATTGCTAAGATGAATGCTTGAAATAACGTTGAAAATAATTAGTTCACGTTTATAAAATAAAAAAACATGGCTCTTGTAACGTCTGACTTGGGAATGATTGTTTGGTTGACATATCAATATTGTTATTTTCCTAAACGCATGAATACAACGTGCCTTACCATTTGAGATGTTAATACACTTACACCCGCTGCCTAGGGGCGGAAGTATTTCAAATAAATCAACAAACCCTCCGGTTTCATATGGAATGCATGTGCTTGCAAATTTAAACCCATGATTGACCAATATATTGTAAAAAATGATCATTTTTATATGGTGAAAGTCATTTCCTTGGACATCAAAAGTTTACCATACCGAAGGTCATTCAATGTACATTAGAAGGTCGTTCAGTGGATATTAATAGGGGTACTTTATCGAAGGTCATTCATGGGACATTAGAAGTGGAGCCATACCGCTGTCCATTCAAGGGACATAAAAGTGGTACCATATCGAAGGTCATTCAATGACATTAAATGTGGCACCACACCGAAGGTCATTCAATGACATTAAACGTGGCACCACACCGAAGGTCATTTAATGAACATTAAACGTGGCACCACACTGAAGAACATTTAAAAGACGTTGAAAGTGGCACCACACCGAAGGTCATTCAATGGACATTGAAAGTGGCATCACACCGAAGGTCATTCAATGGACATTGAAAGTGGCATCATACCAAAGGTCATTCATTGGACAGTAAAAGTGGCACCATACGGAAGGTCATTAAATAGACAATAATACTGGTAACATATTGAAGGTCATTCATTAGATATTAAAACTGTCAACAGACTTCAAGTTAATCAATGGAAATTAAAAATGGCACCGTATCGAAGACTATTTAATGGACAATATAACTGGTGCCGTAACGAAGGTTGATAATAACTGGAATGTCCATGCACGCAATAGTGTTTTCCTTTCTTCTTGTATAAGAAACAATGTATTATTCTAGTTTTGTGGGAGATAAGAAAATTTATTCAATCGCGACTCTTCTTTGGATTCACATCGTTGTATCTGACTTGGACTGGATGAACAAATCTTCAAACGTCACCCTAGCAAGAGCAACATATATTATTAGTCACACTTTGCTTATGATAAGACTGCTTAAAGGGATGGTGGTAATACCTATCACATATATATGATCTAATTATTTTTCAGTGCCGTCTCAAAAAATATTTGAACGAATGTTTTATGTTTTATGTCGAATTATCTATTTATTTATTACAAGAAAATTCTACGAATGGAGAAGAATGAGACAGAGATTTTAGCTAACTTTTGTACGCCAAAACAATTGCACTAATTTATCCAAAATACATAGTTTAACAGGATATATAAACCGCACAACTATCACCATGTGTGTCCCTTACTTATTTCAGTTTTATATAGCAAGTAAATATAAATCCTCATTTATAATGGGCACCCAAGTGTCTTACATACCTGCAATGTCATTACAGGGCAGAAATTTAACACAAAACTGTCATGATATGTACTAAAGATATCATTACAAAGAGAAACGCATTTACCTTAACTCGTAAAATAGAATCTATCAATAAGTGGGGAAAGTCATAAAATTGACATATGGAATGCCAAAATTTCGAATTCTGACTTTAAAATGAATTTTGCATAATGGAATATTTAATATCATATTACTACAAACTTAAATTTTGTCTCAGAGAAAGTCGTAATAATTGTGTAACGGAAATTGTTGACTATTTGAAGGGTGATTTCCTACTGCTCGAAAAGAAAGTCATATGCGTCGTACGTGATCAGTTTCCCTAAGTATGCAGAAGGGTAAGAAAAGGGCGATCATTTTTTCGCCTTAATAACAACATCAAATGTTATTAATAGGGATTGCGTGATTTACTGTTGACCTCGGTAAATACCGAGCCCAGAGTGATCAGAATGTATCATTTGTTTCAAAGCAAATCATATTTAAGATATATTCCATGAAATTGGAGGTGTACATCAAAATGCGACCATTGATTAATTATATTTTTTCAGAATCAGTTCAATATGTTTAGTTCATCACAGCCTTGTATTTAATGTTCATGGGTTTTGTGTATTCTTCCGAGTTTTCGTAATGTGCATGGGACAATTAAGGCTAGAATTTAACCCAGTTTCAAAAATGTAAACTATGCAAACAATTCGATCAAATTTCGTTCTTTTCTTTTCCGAAATAAAGGCAATTTATAATTAGCTGGCGGATGTGCCACCTGTGCATCAATGGTTTCCGGATCTTTCTGTGACCTACATGACACGTCACATAACAAGTTGAACGCCTTAGATGTAAAGTATGTTATACCATTATTGTTTGCCTCAAGAGTTTGTTCAACTGTGCAAGTAAAAGTGACTCCAACTATCATTCAAGCAGCGATTCAAAACAAACATATTACAATTTAGGAACTAAAGTGTGTGAAATTTACTTGTACACTTACTGTAAGGATACAAGTAAAACATGAAAGCAGTAAGGGTATTTTGTGATTTATAGGGCAAATTTCACTTGTATTGGTTAGATTCACTATGCACTCAATTGCTTTGTTTGTGTTCATTTTAACAGAACATTTAACACATTACTGCTTATATTATATTATATTATATATATATATATATATATATATATATATATATATATATATATATATATATATATATATATATATATATATATATATATATATACAAAATGAAAAGAAATTAATGATTCAACTAGCATCTTAAGTTTAAGGGACGAACTAAAGATGTATAAAAACAGTCTATTTTATATTTTTTTTTATCTTACAGAAGTAAGTGCGTGAAAAGAATTTTCACATGAAATATACCCTTTCAAATATATTCTTTATCGAGAAAAATGTATCTACACCATTAAAAACATTTTACGTGGAAATAATCGTGATATCATTAGAATGATTGAGTACAAAGTTGTAAATCTAGTCATATATTTCATCCATTACAAATTTGATTTGCAAATTATACCTCAGAGTATAGTGGCAGTGGGGGGAGGGGGAAGAGGGCCATCTCAGTTTACGTTTTTATGAGCTGGTATATGAGACACTGCTTGTAGGTAAGATAGAATAATAAAATAAGACATTTATCAGAAATTTCAAATCAATCTAACAAGAATTTGATAACATTTCCGTTTTACGTTGGTTTACTTTCTGAACTCGGAGATTCGCTCAAAATACATGTGCAACGTGCAGCATGAGATTCTGGAGCTTTACGAATGGACATAATGGAACAAACAAACATGCCGGTATTAGAAAAATGCCCACCAGAAATAAGACCAGATATTGTGCAAATTCTAACAGCATTGGTGGTTCAACGTGAAATATAAGAAATTTGAAGAGAAACAATGGAGTTTACATATAAGCACTATAGGGAAACAACCAATCCTGAAATGAAAAAAAAAATGTAAGTACTTGGATTAGACTTCATAGTGAGACAACTAACACCAGTCATGAAAGAAACAAGAAAGAAAACAGAAGAGATACACTTAATGATCATACCATATAAAATACCACTAGAAGCGACAGTCAAAGATTTGAAATGAAATTAAACACACAGCGTCAGATTAGATTCGCATCAAGGTTATCAAAATAGGAACGGGGAACGAATTCTAAAAATATATAAGTAACGATACCCGAAAGTGGTTTCTACGTGCATGGCTTTCTCACTACAGCGTGGTACATGGTTAGTATATACCACTGGAAATTTAATTCATGTGGTACAACAGGACACGTAATACTTCTGGATATTAGGAAAACCTGACCAAGTATCAGCCAATCGTTTTCATAGCTATTCCTGAATGTTTACTTGTAATGAATTTGTTATCATACACAGCAGGTGCTCACATGAGTCACATTTACGACTCAAATAAAAACGATGTTTTTCAACAACATATTAGACTGATATTAATATAATTATATTAATAATTACATTTCATGGAATAAGAAATAATAAAAAAAATAATTACATTTAATAAAATAAAAAAATAAAAAATAAAAATAATTACATTTAATGAACTAAAAAAAAATAATAAAAATGAAATAAAAAGATTTATTTAGAATTGATTCCTTAACACACAATTAAATTACAGGGTCGAAACAATGTATATATATATATATATATATATATATATATATATATATATATATATATATATATATATATATATATATATATATATATATATATATATATATATTACCATGTTGTGACAATTCCATCTTCACAGATTGAAAATAGAATGTGCGCATTTGCATAGGTCAAGGGTTACCTATATTACCTATATATAAGGGGAAATATGCAACCTGGTCGACTGTTATTTAACGATCATACATTTCAAAAAGTCAAGCCACGACGACATTCTGTATCACACAACACATTCCAAAAAGCGTTGGCAGAAATTGAAATTTACATGTGTGATTTTGAAGACATGACTGGCCCACAAGCAACACCATCTATATCTACCTCCGCTTATCAGAGAGACCTCCGCTTATGAGAGAGAGAGAGAGAGAGAGAGAGAGAGAGAGAGAGAGAGAGAGAGAGAGAGAGAGAGAGAGAGAGAGAGAGAGAGAGAGAGAGAGAGAGAGAGAGAGAGAGAGAGAGAGTTAAGGTCAGTCAGGAAAGAAAGTTGTATCGCAGCTACTGAATATATGTTTCTAGCTGACCAAAAGTGACTTCCAGAAAATTATGATGACCTTTTATATTTACACTCGTTAATTTCAACAGTTCTAATCCGAATGGTTGTCATATTATTGTTATGTACTATTCATAAAATTGCCAGAAAAATCTGCTTTTAAACGAATGCTATCACACACACACACACACACACACACACACACACACACACACACACACACACACACTCGCGCCGTGGCGTCTAAAATTAGCAGGAAATTTATCGTCTTGTGGATTCGTCTTTTTCTGCAGTAAATGTAAATGAATCAAGTCTTGAAAAATGCCATTGATGTTTTACATGTAATTTGTAGTAACACTGAAGACGGAAGTCGTGGCATGGCAAGTCCTATAATATATTCTGAGTTGAATGCGTGATCATTTTAACATTTTCAGAGTAAACTGTTTTGTAACATTCAAATACCAAATTATTCAAACGTATTTACCGTTTCTGATGCAAATTTAAAAAAAAATATTTTGCATTTCACTGGAATCTGCATAATGTAATTGTAAATGCGTTTACGCAACTCAGGAGGCAGATTCCGAATCTTCTGTCCTGTGCTGACTTCCGGCCATTTGGAACTTTCTAATCTAATCGGCTCTTCTTAACATTTAGATATGAATCTTAGAAACATATAAGTAGTGAAGGGGGATACTATAGCGTCTATGTCTTAAAGGATGCAGTTGTTGTCTTTGTAAACGTAATTTTTGCATGACATAAAAACATGAAACATAGCTCTTGGTACGAACATATTACCCACAAGCTTTTGTGTATATATGTCATATTACCAACCAGTTACTTTTCAGTTGGATGTTAGATAAACCAACATCCAATTATCTACTATCCAAAATCCACAGATATACTAGTCAACGGAGAAGGGCGCTAATATATACAAACTATGAAAGCAGTAAGGGTACAAGCAAATATAAAAGCAGATTGGGTACAGATAACATTAAAGCAGTAAGGATACAAGTAGAATATGAAATCAGTAAGGGTATAAATTCAATTTGAAATCAGTAAGGGTACAAGTAAATGAAAACAGTAAGGAACAAGCGAAATATGAAAGCAGTAAGGGTACAGTTAAAATATAAAGACAGTAAAGGTACAAGTAAAATATGAAAGCAGTAAGCGTACAAGTAACATAAGAAAGCAGTAAGGGTACAATTAAAATAAGAAAGCAGTAAGGGTACAAGTAAAATTTGAAAGCAGTAAGGGTACAAGTAAAATATTAAAAGAGTAAGGGTACAAGTAAAATATGAAAGCGGTAAGGGTACAAGTAAATGACAAAAGTAAGGGTACTAGCATGACGAAAGCAGTAAGGGTACAATTAAAATATGAAAGAAGTAAGCGTACAAGTAAAATATTAAAGCAGTAAAGGTACAAGTAAAATATGAAAGCGGTAATAGTACAAGTAAAGTATGAAAACAGAAAGCGTACAAGTAAAATATGAAAGCAGTAAGGGTGCAAGTAAAATTTGAAAGCAGTAAGGGTACAAGTAAAATATCAAAGCAGTAATAGTACAAGTAAAGTATGAAAACAGAAAGCGTACTAGTAAAATATGAAAGCAGTTAGGGTACAACTAAAATATGAAAGCAGTAAGGGCACAAGTAAAATATGAAAGCAGTAAGGGTGCAAGTAAAATATGAAAGCAGTAATAGTACAAGTCAAATATGAAAGCAGTTAGGGTACAACTAAAATATGAAAGCAGTAAGGGTACAAGTGAAACATGAAAGCAGTAATAGTACAAGAAAAGAATGAAAGCACTAATACTACAATAAAATATGACAGCAATAATGATTCATGTAAAAGACAGCAGTAAGGATAGAAGTAAACAAAGGCAGACAGAATAAAAGCAAATGAAGGCAGTAAGGATACAAGCAAATGAAGGCAGTAAGGATACCAGTAAACGAAGGCAGTAAGGATACAAGTAAACGAAGGCAGTAAGGATACAAGTAAACAAAGACAGTAAGGATACAAGCAAAGGCTGTGAGGATACAAGCAAACGAAGGCAGTAAGGATACAAGTAAACGAAGGCAGTAAGGATACAAGAAAACGAAGGAAGTAAGGATACAAGAAAACAAAGTCAGTAAGGATACAAGTAAACGAAGGCAGTAAGGATACAAGCAAAGGCTGTGATGATACAAGTAAACGAAGGCAGTAAGGATACAAGTAAACAAAGACAGTAAGAATACAAGCAAAGGCTGTGAGGATACAAGTAAACGAAGGCAGTAAGGATACAAGTAAACAAAGGCAGTGATGATACAAGTAAACGAAGGCAGTAAGGATACAAGCAAACGAAGGCAGTAAGAGCATTGTTGCGACTTTATGGTCTTTAACTAAGTAGCAGAAGAGAAAAAACCTGTAAGTTTTGTAAATTTTAACAAAATAATTAATTTCCCTGAATACAAAATCAAAATTTAAAAAGAACTTACAATATTGTGAATTAGAATATTCCTAAATATTCTATCACAAGTCTACCTGTCTGAAATCCCAATTGAATTTCAGATGTATTCCAAATAAGTTCTGATATTAAATGTTTTGATACGCTTGCAATCTCGCACGTGCTAATGTGACAATAGCTTAGAGAGTGATGATATGCTAAACAATCTCTTGATGTATCATAATCATATGATCCAAAATGTCCTTATATGAATTCAAAATAATCCAAAAAATCATTTTAGTCCATCAAAATTATTTAACACGGTAATTTTAGTTAATAATAATTTAAATAAATAAATCCAACCAAATTAAACACTAAGCACAACAAGACTGGTACTGCTACAGAGATTAAGATAAGAAAGGGTATGCTTTTAAGAGACCAACAATAAATAAAAAGCTAAAACACAATACTAGAGCCATGCTGTAGGTCAATCTCTATAAAATATTAAATGTTGTCAACAAGTTAAGAATTTAAAAGTGAAACACTGTGTCCTAGACTCAGATTCAAGTAAACGTGTTTATCATTAATAATGATCTTAATATATAATCCATAACGATAGAGAAATATTATCTATGTATTATATTGCTTATAAAATAATTGTCACTCGTCAAGTATACCATTATCTTGATATTTTACAAGATCAGCTACAAGATACTGATGTACATAACATATAATCATTAAGAAAACCAACAAACAGTAAAAATTAATTATGAAAGTACAAGTGAATGAAATCTGAAAGAGTACAAGCAATTTAAGACTATAAAGGTACAAATAAATAAATGCAGTTGAGGTACAAGCAAAGAAAGGCAGTAACGGTACACGTGAATGAAGGCAACAACAATAAACGTAAATTAGGGCAATTAGGGCACAAGTTGATGAAAGCAGTAAGAGTATTAGTGAATGGACATATTGATGAAATATTTGTTTACTCAATGGCTTATTCATTGTTTAACATTAACATTTGCAGTTATGACAAATGTCGGTCGCCAAAGCTTTGACTCTAATGAGATAAAAAAATTTTATGGTAGGCCATAAATTACTGTATTTTCTGAGAGAAATAATCTCGATATTTCTTTAGAATGAAGAAAATATCGGAATTTTCACTGGCCGTTATTAAACACGAATAACAACATAAACATAAAATTTGAAGTTATTCTTAGACGCGTAAGTATCAATAAGATAAATTTGGCCGTTAAAATCCAACAAGGCGCGAATATATTATATTTTTCTTATCTGTTTATATCATGTGTGCGAATAACCACAAAGTACATCAACAGAACAATAAAATTAAAAGCAACGCGAAGAATTAGAAGATTAAAACGTCATTTATGTTATTATGATCAAATGGCCGCAAAGTCCACTCCAATACAAAGCCATCTAAAGCGGCCTCGGCAATATACCTGAATCTTAGTCTTAGAGTTCAATTTCAAATCAAAATAGAAAAATTAATGCCCCACCTGTTCTGCCCACCTGGAAGACACCTTACTCCTAAAAAAACATTAAGTAATGCCTCAGTGCGCGTTAAGATGTTAATCTCATTCAATTTTACAACCTGGCGATTTTATATGAAAGCACTATAGGCATCTTTAAGGTATCAAGCGGGTTGTAATTAAGTTCACCAGAGAAGAAAATGTTCGCAAATGTATAAAACCAATTTAAATTCAATCATATCGGCGAAGTTTTGTCTGTCTGGAATTTAACATTTATTTTTATTGAACTAACCATGTTTGCGCTCAAAAATACTATATCTGATTTAATTTACTGCTTGAGAAAATAAACTAGAATCCGATTTGGCGTGAAAGAGGTCACATGACAAAAATACTCTCTCTCTCTCTCTCTCTCTCTCTCTCTCTCTCTCTCTCTCTCTCTCTCTCTCTCTCTCTCTCTCTCTCTCTCTCTCTCTACATATTCCTACTAAAATCAAAGTGCTCTATGTGTGTTATATTCCAAATGAGAACATTTTCCATTATCATTCGAGAGATCAAGATCGTAATGATAAATCTGAATACGCAGTTTTAACAGTGGATACGTATACCCAATATTAAGTGTCGTATCATTTTAGGCCATAATAATCACTTAGTTCTTTTTTTGATTTGAACTTTTTCATATTAAATCCTGAATTTATTTTCTACTTGAAATTTGGGGTAAATCAAAACGAGAACTAGTCATTATTATGGTTTTAAGATCATATATGGTTAAAGATTATATGGACAAATATGTTCGTGGCGACAAAGTTTATAAATGGAGAAAGAACAAAAGTGTTTATAGAGACATCGGAAAATGTAATATTAACTTTGTTATTGTTATAGGCCATTTTAATGTTGAAAAATTTACAGGGACATAAGGAAAAATAATGTGAATAGTTTTAAATATTGTCTAGCACCCATTCTTTGATAACTATGGAAACACATTCCTTATAATCTTGTAAATCGAACCTTTTCATTACTGTTAAAATACACATACTACCTCTCAACGAAAAGGGTAGGCATGTGTTGATGAGTATACCTTCACGCAATCATACAAAGCTACTACTACCCAAGAGCGTTGTAGCATGTAACATGAAATAGACTCACACCTTACATATACATACAATAACACTCGAGGAAGTATTAAAGACACGCAACTATACCAGTAAATACAAAAATACACTATCACACAAAATATAAAAGATTTAGAAGGGATTTTAAGTTTTAATTTGTCAAAAACATAAATAAAAAGAAATTATATAAGCAAACATAAGACAATGTTTTCGGCCAGCTAAGATTAATATTTTATTTTTAGAGATGGGGGGGAGGGGCGCTGAATAGAGCCGTTCGGTTTTTGTCACCAGACCTAATGACCACTACACCTCACAGATTGGGGACCACACATGGGACATTTTTCTCACGTGATGATTAGGTGGACATCACGAACCTACATTTGGGCTCGTTTACCTCCTTCCCACAGTCTTCACTATCTCATTCTCCTCCTCCTTCTCTGGCATCCAGTCATGATGATACAATATTGAGAATATCTCTTGGATTTTCATCCAAAAGAATGTGTGTCTGTCAAACACCCTCTCTTTTCTCCTTGTCCCCCAATCGTCACTTATTTTCCCTCATCTCATATGCCCACAAGTTTTGTTTGACTTCTCTGAACTTGCTCACCCTGCACTATTCTTCAATTCTTCAAGCACACACAAGTCGTCAAAGATTGACTGATTTTACATTGTTTATTTCCAGTTGCCCATGTACGATGGATAACAATGTGTGCAAAGCGCACTATTTAATTATTTTAGGCTGTCGATAATGTGGATTAAAAGCGCCCTGTTTACTGAGAATACTTTTCAAATATCTGTTAGAATGTTAATAAAGTGATTAGTAAAAGGTTTTCTAAGAAGTGAAATTTGAAGTTAAGGAGGGTTTCATTTGCTGTTGTTTACCTCGGCTGTTGATAATAAATATTAAACATGAGTGTCGTGTGCAGTGGGCCCCGATGGGCTTAGGACCACGTTATATACATGATAAGGTCTATGTGCTAATTTGCTTTGATAAGTTGTTGAGCCCGTGTCCTTTATTCGTGATGTCCCAGTCCTTTTTCGCAATAATTATCAATATTTTGTCTATCACACTGTTTCATGTACGCTATAATTATATTGATGTGTTGTAGTTTCGATTAACTATGTTGAATCCGCTTTATCTGCCCGTTTTAGGAATGCTAATGTGTAAACAGAACTATATAAATTATACAGTACCATTAGTTTGTGGCAGAATTTTAAATCCCAAGCGAATTTCTTCTAGTATACTGTCTTTTCTTAAACATGTTATAGATTCCAAATTTTGCAATTATGCCTGCTCTTAGGATTTAGGATTTAAACAGCATAAATAGAGCAATTATCTGATATATATTTCTCAACCTGACTCTAGAATTTTATCCCTCGTAAATTCGGGTGTATCCATCGTATCTACTTTCTATTTGGATGATAAAATTAGCCCTTACCTCTTTGGGATGTTTGTGTTTATTCCATATTTGAGTGCATATAAATTAATTTTAGGCGACTTGGAGATCCATTTGGCCAGTTCAGGATACTGTATGATTTCCGCCTGAATAGTTGGATGTTAGGTTGTCAAGTATGGTCCTGGAAGTTGTTGTCCTCAGATAGGTTCATCAGGAGTTTGTGTCTGAAGATCTTTTCTATTTAAAACATTCATGGTCGCAGTCTTTAGTAGTAACTCGTCTCAGTGCCATCTTAACAACATTTTAGGCTTTGGATAAAGCAATGCACTGGGGTCCCCTACCAGCTATACTATTCACTGAAAATATGGGCAACACGATGCCCATTGAAGCGTGACGTCCTGGGCAACTGCCAAGTGTGCCAATACCTTTAGACGGCACTGACTCTTCCCGTTTTAATGTTAGATTAGATTATGATTTCGTCCAGATGGATTCTGTACTGTGTGCAAATGTTCAGATTACTAAAGGTTGGTGCTGTATGCGATCCAGTGTCTGAAGTAAAATGGGATGAGCTCAACATATGCTTGATAGCCGTAGTACATTTTTGATCGGATAAATGTCATATGCAATGCAAGAATTGTGGTATCGTCTGTACCCAGTCGGTGCCCAAAATTCCCAAATAGGTAAAAGTCATGCATTCATCTTTTTACTTGTCTTGTTATGTTTTGTTCCATGTAAGGTGCTCGTCGAACAGCATCCCCAGGAATTTTGACCCTTTTCAAATCCCTACTGTTTGAAGTCCCATCTTTTGACCCATTTACCAATGGTTCCGATTCCAACCTGGAGGGGCATTGGTAATAATAGCATGATATGTATCAAATATGATTATCTGTCCCCCTCCCTGCTCATACATGTTTACCTCTGGCAGTTTTTTTGCCGTTGTTGATTTTGGATATCTGATTTTCTGATGAGTGTTACTATGTCGCCCCTTTCATGTCCATGGGGTCTGTGTTTGTAATAACATATGCGGAATACCATGGTCATTTTGGTATGTTTTGTACACAAATTAATATCCTGAAGTTACAATATAATTTTAATATCATCTATGCCATTGTGATCAGTGTAAGTGTTTGGTCGTGTACGGTATCGGCCCATACATAGTTGTCATTATGTAGTTTGATTTCCTAGTCGATTATATCCCGGATCAGTTATAAAACCTAACCAATAGGCTTGGTGGTGATGTTTGTCCCTGCTGATGCTGTTTTGTTGAGGTGGTGTTTCCCGCATTCTATTTTGGCAGTTGATTCAACATTTGTTTTATTTGGGTGTTGTGGGTTTTCTAGTCGTTTTGTTTTTACATAAGTTTGTAGGCAATTCTGTTTTGCACTATAATTATCTGTGTGTCGTTTGCTTCTCTTGGCAGTTCCGCTAACCGAGTGCAATATGTCTGTATTATTCCGTTTTGGTTTGGGACTTCCTCTCCATGTTTTCAGTTGTCAATACTTATGGAGTGGGCGTTATGGGCTTTGTCCATACGTACGATCTTCTTGTTTAGGGAGTATGGAAGTTTTTTTATGGTTTTTGTCCTTATGCCGAGTAACGTAACTGTTACTCCAATTTTCTGAATTTCCACAATATTTCGTGGCATGTTTTTGTGGAGCCACTTCTTGATTCTATGTCGTTCTGTGTTGTGTGACTAATTTGGAATTCGACCTTTACCTGGGATCTTAGAGGAACAGCAGTGATGTTCCTGAGGTTATTTGTTTGTGTGTCTAATTCTCATGTAAAGATCCCTTATATGAAAACCTAAGACGTCATTTCAGAATCAGAATGAGAGTCGATTATTCATTAACATACAATTTTAACTTGTCAACAAGGTTAGGTACTTTAGCAGTTGACCAATCAGATTTTAAGGAACCCAGCTTTCTAAGGGAGAAACCAATGACCTAAACTCAAATGCCTTCGAATTCATCAACGAGATTTCTTCAATACTTCGAAGGTCAAATGGCCATATCAGCATGTTTACTCCAATGCAATGTACATCCCACTATCTTGAAGCTATGCAATTTGTATAAAATGATCCTTACAATCGATCATCTTAACAATTAAGACATAATATAGGCATACATACCACTGACAAATACGATTGGCAGGCATGAAGATAATGAGGATGTACAAATTTACGGTGAATGTAATAGTATTTCCATCGATCATCTTAACAATTAAGACATTATATAGGCATACATACCACTGGCAAATACGGTTGGCAGGCAGGAAGATAATGAGGATGTACAAATTTACGGTGAACGTAATAGTATTTCCATCGATCATCTTAACAATTAACACATAATATAGGCATACATACCACTGGCAAATATGATTTGCAGGCAGGAAGATAATGAGGATGTACAAATTTACGGTGAACGTAATAGTATTTCCATCGATCATCTTAACAATTAACACATAATATAGGCATACATACCACTGTCAAATACGATTTGCAGGCAGGAAGATAATGAGGATGTACAAATTTACGGTGAACGTAATAGTATTTCCATCGATCATCTTAACAATTAACACATAATATAGGCATACATACCACTGTCAAATACGATTTGCAGGCAGGAAGATAATGAGGATGTACAAATTTTCGGTGAACGTAATACATATTTCCACATTCTTCGTGCGCAGCTATCACAGAATCCGCTTTGTAACGAATAGCTACGAGTAAGCAAAGAGCCGTGTTTCCCACCAAATTGTAGTTGGTCACATTAGAGTGAACAAAAATAAATTATGTCCTTCGTTCATTTCAACTAGGCGAGGAAAATGCTTGGAGAATCGTGTGTTGTTGTAAAAATCTGTCATCGGAGCAAGATCAGAGAAAAAGTATTTTAATATGATGATCAATTTTATGGTACTTGATCAGTGTGTGTTCCCAAGTCGCGCTGACCCGTTTGTTAAGAATAGCAGCAATCTGTTCTACCATTGTTGATCATTACAATAATATCCTACAGGAAGTATCATGGCATGAGCAGTCATTTGGGGATTCTCTGGTTATCGATTGTTGGATTCGTAAAAGAGAGGATCATTTTTGTTAAAATGAAAGAATGAATTTCGATAACGGTGTTGCTGATGTTATGAGGAATGTGATTGGAAGAATGGTAACTGGCGTTGGTGGCAGGGCTACCGTTGGTGTTACTGCCCTTAGCATATTTCAAAGAACGATTGAGAAGAAAATAATCGATAAAATGGCTAGGTAAAATTGTTCACAGTTGTTTTTTAGCCGTTGTGCAAAGTCAAATAAGCAGTGACTCCTCTGATAGAAACAATACAGCAAACAGATTTCGCAGAAAACGACGATTTGAAGTTTAGGCACACGTTCTCCACGTCATATCCACTGAGGTTACTTTATAGTTCTTGATGAAAAGAACTCGCATGTTTTCATTGACATTATGGTTACTTATTCTTCTTTTTACAGTCGGTGACTTGTGAAGAATGAATCCAAAAATCAAAACTTGGTGGATATCCTTTCAACGCACTTTTACTTCGAGTCGGCGTTTGGCCACTTTACATATTCTTAGATCGATCGAGAATGCTTCGAATATTATAAATATTATCTTATTTTTTGGTCACCTGTTGTAAACCCGGCAAGTAAAGGCTCCCTTTTAACAATTCTTCGTTAATGTTGTTCACTTCTAAGTACCTGTCCAGTGAAATGAATCAATTTGGTTGTCCGGTTATGTAAATATACTTTGTCAAGTGTGCGTTTTATCCATTGCGATCCCAATTTTCATCCTGTAATACGCACCACTGTGGAATCTTCTGCACTTGTTTCGAACATACTGTTTGATCAGGACTATATAGTTTATTAGTCTATGTGAAGGCAAAGAGGACCATAGACGAGATTGCGGATACGGCTATCTAGTTCGGAAGAGTGTATGAGGAAAGGCAGCGATCTCTGAAGAGAATATTGGCGTATGGACCAGCCGTGCGAAAAATCTGAGGAGAAGAACATTGTAGGGATGTAGTATGTGTAACCTAACTTTGGTTAACAACTCCAATGAGCCTTTTCATGGATCTCAACTAATTTTAATTGGCAAAAACAAATGTGATTTATGTTTCTCGCATATGTTTTTTTTTATATGGGTATATCGTTGACAAACTAAGATTTAACCCCCTTTACCCCTTCTATCTTCTGTGTGATGGTGTGCATATGTAAGGTATATTGGTGTGTCTATAAACACTACATACCATTCCTTATGTGCAATAGTATATTTGTATGAAATTGTCTGTCTATTTCATCATCATTCTTTTACAGCCTTCGTCGGTCTTTTGCAAGAGTATATTTATATGCTTGACTGAAACTATGTGTATATAAATACTCTGCCATTTTCGTTCGATGTTAGATGGTTGTGTTTGGATGATAACCAAAATGTGAGTGCTGGACCGAATTCAGAAAAGAGTGTTGGATAGCATCTAAAAATGTTCCTATAATGTTTTTTTTTTCAAATTAAAACGGCCTAGAACAATCACAAAACTTACATTATGTTATCCTATGTCCTTATAAACACTTTTGTTCCATAAACTACTTTGTCCCTATAATACCATTCATGTTAATATATAAATTTAGCATACGATTTCCCACACGCACATAGTGACGCATATTGAAGTCAACTCTAATAATCACTACGACCATTTCTCCAATGTTAAAACCAAGGCCTATATCATTTACCAACAGGCGTCGCTCTCATGTTAACCTGTGGTGACTTGTATAATTATGATTTGTCTCCTATGTTTCACATATTACTACTTATCCTTCTGTAACATAGATGGTATTTGAATTAACTGAAGCCATATGGTACAAATCTAAGCTTTATTTTAGCTTTCAGCATCTTTATAACTTTGTTTCATGCAATGAACTGGATACAAATGACATATTCTCTACATAGACAACATTTTTTTTTAAATGAAAGCGTTGTAAATCTCATGTCTTTCTTTTTCCATGAGTGATTTCTTATTTTAGCAACAGTGATGGCGTAACACATGAAAGTTAGACATTGTAATCAAATTTAAATTCTTATAAATTTCAGTTGCGAACTGGATATTATTTATAATTTTAACTCAGTGGGAATTTAAATATAAACTTACATCTAAGAATGAGATCTAATATTAAAATTAATTGCATCTGCTTGATAAAAGCTTATGTTAATACGGATGGGTGATCATAATTAAACTAGAGATAAGACGCTTTTTTATTTCGTGAGTCAAAAAAGTAAATGTTAAATGTAGCGTTATAAGAGTTATAAGTTGTATGTAATTTACTGCAAACACCCCAACAACCTCTTACATTTTTCTCTTTCTAACTTAAATTGGGGTTTAATTCATACAATGTAACGGTAATAATTTATCTATATCAGCGTCAACACCCATATTCAATTTGTTCATTTAAATTTAATGGACAGTTTCCCAGCAGGGCAGTTTTGCTACTTTTTAGACACACCCATAATTGCAATGCTATCAACGTTTCCATTAAATGAATCATGAATCCATTGGCTAATTATATTATTGCTAAATATCACGTTACCGTCGATTAACATCATATATTGTCTTAATGCTCAAAACCATCATCTATATTGTGACAATTTATATCCATTTATTAATCTATAATTAAGCCTACCAATTTGTCCTATATTGCATTCTTTATCTGTCAACAACACTATATATACGCACAAAAGATCCACCACATATATAAGGAAAATATGTATCAAGTATACGTCACTGTTGTAATATCTATATGGTCTTGATAAAGCATCTAATTATAACATCAACTGTTGCAGATCTTATTAATTTACTTCAGTTCCAACATTCTACCATAGAGACATAATTTAAATCAGAAAAATAAAATTCAAAAACAAGACCAAGTTAGAATGAATAAAGTTTTTACATGCATGGTCAAATTTATTTAATTTGTTTTCAAGTGATTAGAAAGGGAATTGTTTTAATTCTTAATAAGTAGCAGGTTGCAATATAATGGGTTTAAATTTATGTTATGTTGGTGTATATTTTTGTAACTCCTGGCACATGATTTTGTCTATATTTGCCTTTACTTTATTCATGACTCTTAATTGTAGTGATATATGGCTACATGTTATGTACATTTAAAAGTTTTGGTTTAAGTTATTAAGAATGGCAAGATTACGTAGTATCTATAATTAGCTTTGATCAAATTACTAATATAATATTAGTGTAAACACTTTGACAAGCGTGGGATTGTTTCCGATTGGACAGGTCGGTCATGTGGGTTCTTATAACAATTAAGTTATTTCCCATTGGATGGCTTAGGTCAGATGAATTGGTATTTTGAAATATAATAGATTGTAGTACGTTCTATCACGTGGAATATATCGCAACGTACAGTGGTATTGTACTCTTGCATATAAAGAACGAGCTGAGGAATCCGATTCATTGACTGACTGTAACTGATTATAGTCGCTTACGCTAACTAGGAGCTTATGCGACTCGTTTATGCTCAAGTGTCGAAATTTTTATTGGTCGGAATTACAAGAATGGTGCCACTGTAACCCCACTTTAATGTGCAATGGTGGCACTTCTAAATTGCTACGGCGAGGCGAAGGAGGAGAAGGATCCAGAAAGTGCGCTTCCACTGCTCCAGAAACTCCAGTCAATACATTTTTGGTCAACTTCAGTCCAGTTATACAAATGGACAATCCTAATGCAAATTGCGTGTTAGCCACCTGTGTAATTGATCTAATTCTTAGAGTGTAAATAAAATGTTTCCTATCTCCTAACTTTCTGTAAATTAGTACATTAGTGTACAAGATATAAATCCCTAACTAAAATGTTATATGTCTAAGCGACAAGAGCTGTTTTGAATACATATTTGGTGTCTAGAAGTTATTAAATTTGTTCGGTGGTGGCCAAAAGTAATCATATTAGGTGTGTTGGTTTCATCAAGTTGGATTTCAAGTCAAAGTGGGTTCCTTTTTTAGGTAATAGGCAATTTTAGCCCTTTTAAGTGCTGTGATGTCATTTCAGATTCATTCCTATTTTTGGATTCATTCTTATTTCGGATATGTATTTCATATGTTGAAATTGGTGTGCAGATGTGTTAAATGTTTTGTGTATATAATTTTGAGAGGATGCGTTTGTCAGGAATTACGAAGTGCTCATTGGATTAGAACAATATTCTCGGTCTATTTTGAATTATTCATGGTAGATCTGGGCAATGCTATTGCAATGCATACATACAAGGATCTAAAATTCATTCGAAACATTTGATTCTTTTGGACTTGAACAAAATATGTTACTATTATTTTTGTGGAAAAGTCTGCTGCAGCCTTCGTAAGTGGAAAACACGCAACCAAAGTTCGCTTGCCAAATGGTACGTCAATTTTTTTCAGCCGAAATTAGAGCAATAGACCTTGCTTTGCAATACATTGCAAGCAAGCGTATTTAAAATAGCATAATATTCTCCGACTCACTATCAGTACTTCAGTCACTATATAATAGAAAAAATGGAGAATCTACTATTGACTAATGTTCTTTTTAAGCATACTGAGTTGAGTATCTCACATAATGTATTATACTGTTGGTTACCCAGCCATGTTGGAATTAAAGGTAACGATAAAGCAGACCGTGCTGATAAAATGGCCCTATTACTAGAACCAACTGATTTTAAAGCACCATATACTGATTCTAAACGTTGTATCAAAGACTGTTTACGTCAGAAATGGCAGGTATCATGGAATGATGCCTTGAATAATAAACTTCATACCATCAAGCCTATCCTAGGAGAATGAACTCCTTCCTACAGAGCCGACCGTAGGGAGGAGGTTGTCATTGCTAGAATTCGAATCGGCCATACTTATTTAACCAACTCCTACATACTAAAAGGAGAAGACCCACCAGAATGCATATCTTGCAATGAACCATTCACAGTCAAGCACTTTATGCTGGAGTGTTTCGACCTACAATCTACACGTAATCAATATTACAATGTGCAAGACCTGAAGGAGCTCTTTGATACAGTTAGTATTTCTTGTGTTATAGACTTCCTTAAAGAAGTAAACATATTATAAGTTATAACTTTTATGTTATCTTAAACATTTTTATGTTCCTTATATGTACGGTCGCTAGATTTTAATTACCTTTCATATGTTTTCGTTGTCATACACTATTTGCAATCCACGTTGATCGGGAAACTATTTTTTTATCAACTTTACCATTCTTATTGTTTTACCTTAAACTATTTGGTTTTGTATGGCTGGTCGATACAGACCCTTTTTACCATTTGTATATAATGAAGAATATAACCTTTTGTATGGAGCTAAATGGCCTCTGTGCTGGTGCGCCGTAAAAATTCAACCAACCAACCAGCTCTACTGTTTGATCCTCTTATATTCTTATATTTGAATTTTATAATTTTGATAATTAAATTATTTGTTAAGCTTTATAAACCTTGAGTTTGCTTTATTCTGGTACTTAGTTTAAGACCATAGAGTAGTAAGATTTTGCACCATGACATTTTGACAATTACTAGTCTACTTTCCATTATTTGAATATGTGTTCCATTTTAATATAAATTTTACACGTATATTCATTCATTGTAAACATGTGTAGTACATTTTACCAAACAGTCCAGCATTTTTTTTTACTTTGAAACTGCCTGTTACAATTATTTAGAGACAGCAGGAATTATTTAAATATTAATATTAAATACAGCTTTCATATATCCAGTATAATGTAAATATCGTTATTGGGCATCTTAACAGAATGTTATGTATCTATAAATATGTGTATAAACATACAATGCTGCAAAGCTTTACTACAGTTTTGATGTTCGAATATATTGGCAAAAATAATTTCTAAGTCTGCAGTGTTGATGATGACATTTATTCAAAATACCTTTCCACATCCGCATTAAAAGTTTTACGCTGTTTTAATATCGTAACATTCCCGACGGGACAACTTATTTAATTAAACATCATGACAATCAGGAAATTCAATAACTTTGAATATAACCTCCGTTAATGGGAAAATTTCCTTTCATGGTATGGATATGTTTTTAGTACACTTAAAAACCAATGCTATGTAAGTTTTGGTTACGACATATATATGAAAATTTTAAAGGCGTCGATCTATTCTTTTTTACTATACATGCAATGTCCCGAACAGGTCACATCATAAGTTAATGTGTTTCGGTTTGTAAATTCACATTTGTTGCAGCTCCAGCTAAAGGGACAAGCAGAAAAGATCAAGAATAGCGAATCGTACTTTGGATATGTTCGTTGATCTACTGGATATATTACTACCTTTCCCTTCCCTCAATGCAATTTATATTATGTATATTTTCCATTAGGTTGTTGTTGTTTTCAGAAAATGTTAATTTGTGACAAGAGGTCACACAGATAACTATATTATCTTGTCACTGTCAGAATTGTATCAATCGTGCTTTAACATCTAGCATTTTTGTTTGTATTATGGTGTGAAAAGTTTGGGTTGAACTTTTTTTTTCAAGTTATTGAATTGAAAGTGATTATATTCTCTGAAATACAAACGTGCTCTGATAAAATTATTGGATAAGACATTCATTGGAATTTATACTGAATTGAAACCTGGAATAATATTTAAGTGATTCAACGAGAGACTGTTGACACATCAGTATGACACTAGCCATAACAGACACGTCATCGCCTTCAATTTTGAATCTCTTCGGGATCTAAACTGAGTTTTTCTTCAGGACGTTTTATTATTAGGACATGTGTCTTTAATTGTTTGATTATATTTGGATATAATAAGCAATATCGTAAGTTCTTATTTATTCTTTATTACTTTGGATTCTAAGGAAATAAATTATTTGTAAAATTTTGCATAGCTTGTTGTCATCACTATTTTCTGTCATTTCTTTTAAGACCATGGACTCGTAACAATATGGAGTCATTTTGTTCCTCAACTCGAAGTTATTAATCTGCAAGAAAAGAGGACGTAATTTACTGTGTCTCATGCAGATGTTAAATATAGCACAAACAAAGTGTAAAACCAAAACATCATCTACATGATCCCGTTGGGTTTAAACTGTTTTTCAAGGATATTCTATCCGGTAGACTATACCACACATGACCCTCATACATCTGACGAATGATCAAACATTTTAGCTGTACAATCAAGGCCAGAAATATAAATTTAAGGAAGTAGACCAGTCCGCATTATCAGAACTTTTATCCTTTTATTATTCATCAATCGGCGTAAACAACTTAAGATATATTCCTAAGCAGAAGGAAAACGTGACATTTTCATAAGAAATAATTTTTTATGTACTTATCCAGCATGATATTAGGTAATAAAGTATAATTACCTTGATGTTTGAGTGTTCATACTTAACAAAGTATCTGCAACGTGTTTAAGTAAAGGTCTAAATGAGCTTTGTCCTTCTTCAGGTAATATATGACGTGAAATATGAAGTTCTCGAAAAAATCAGTAACATGAAGAGACAAAAATAGTCATTAAGCTTATATTTCATAGGAAACTGACACAAGCAGAAAAACATTTTAAACATCTATGCAGAGTAAATATTTACATAAGGAAATGACACGGGCAGAGATACCTGCTTAGTATATATGCACATTATATATTTAGGTAGGTAGGTAGGTAGAGAGAGAGAGAGAGAGAGAGAGAGAGAGAGAGAGAGAGAGAGAGAGAGAGAGAGAGAGAGAGAGAGAGAGAGAGAGAGAGAGAGAGAGATGAATGCACATGATGAATTTAGATAAGGAAATGACACAAGCTGACTATATATGCACATGATTTATTTGAACACGGAATTGACACAAGCATTAATACCAGTTGAATACACAGTATATATTTAGACAAGGAGTTGACACAGGCAGAGAGACCAGTAGAATGTGTATGTACACAGTATTTATTTAGACAAGGATTTGACACAGGCAGCAAAACTAGTCTAATATGTATATACACAGTATATATCTAGACAAGGAGTTCACATAGGTAGCGAAACAAGTAGAATATGTATATACACAGTATATATTTAGACAAGGAGTTGACACAGGCAGCGAAACAAATATATCCCGAGTGGCCAAGTGGTCTAAAGCACTCTCCGTTACGGATCACTGCCATCTTCTCTGTCTGCGTGGGTTCGAGTCTAAGATTCGGCGAATGTGGATAGGTGAGAAAGCTTGCCAATAGCTTCTCGTGGGTCGGTGGTTCTTTCCGCGGATTTCCCGGTTTCTTCTCCACCATTAATACTGGCCGCCATGTATCGTGTGCTGAAAAATGGAGTTATGCCCCACAACAACAACAATATATATATAGACAAGAAGTTAACACAGGCAGCGAGACCAGTAGAATATGTAAATAGACAGTATATATTTAGACAAGGAGGTTATACAGGCAGCGAGACCAGTAGAATATGTATATACACAGTATATAGCTAAGCCTCGATAATAGCCAAAAAAAAAAAATTAAAATAGACCTATTAAAAGGAGCTAATAGGAGGAAAAAAGACATGAAAGAGAGAATATATTTACTCTCTTCCTTGAATAAGAAGTATAGGCTATCTGGCATTCTTTCCTTTCCCTAAATCAACAACAATAACATTAAGCTCAAACTGAAAATCGTATTCGCCAAAATATCACTGCACTAAAAAGGTGCTGAGATGCGTTATTTGGTTTTGAGGCTCCCTTGTCCGCAAAATGTCTGATATGCGTTCTTTGTTTCCATAAGTGTCTTTCCACTCATAATATCAATGACAATGATTTTTTAAAAAATTTCATTTATTTCCCACTAAATTCACTGGCAGTTACCTGAATATGGAAGTAATTAGTTTTCAACAGGTTCTTTCTTGAATGAACCTTTTGTTTTGAAGCAATAAATGCTAACAATATCCGGCATGAGATTGTCCAGGAAATAAGTTGCTTCTTCTTGATTTTATAAGTGGTCGTTGTAAATTTAAAAATATATATTAATATTTAATAAATGCTTCCGACTCTGAAAGATCCTTTATAAAATAACAGTTCTCATTCCATTTGACATGAAAGGACAAAAATACTGCATGTCACGAGGGCAAGCAATTAAACTATTTTCAAATTATTGTTAATATGTATTTTCAGTAAACCTATGTTAGAGAAATTGGCGATTGTGACCATTATAATTGCCCGGGGGACATGGTAATAAAAGCTAGCTAACGTTTCAAATACCTGTGGACGCCTTAAATATTTATAGAATAACAAAGTTTAATTCCTTTGGATTTGCAAGACTCCTTAGCAAACAGTGCTGTTACGTCTTACACTTGCTAGCATGAGTGTCAAATTACAGCTTCCCATTGACATTTAATGGGCGGATTTTCATACAATCTCATCTAATGGAGGTTTTGACCTATATGTTAATTAAGATCTGTCCTACAATTTATCAAATTATCTTTGTTGACGTAAATAATGTCTATGAACGAGTAAATTTTGAATGCAAGAAAACCTTTTATAGATTTGTGTCTCTTTTGTGTATGACAATCGTAATATTATCTCATTATGTCATTCCAAGTTTTATATTGACGCAAGTTTTCAAATATGAAGAGAGAATACGAGATACAAGATCTTTTTCCAACAACAAACTAGCTTTGAAAGAGGACATGAAAACACTATCAACCACTGAAACACATTACACTTAAGGTAATTACCTCTCAAAAACCTAAGCACTTTATACTTTGTTGTTGAAAATGATGTAAAAACTTAAACTTTATGTCTACATGGTTTTGAAATTACTTGATCATTATGATTTACTCCAAAGTTGCCTACAAAGTTTAACTGTAACTTTGAGTTTTAGAAGACATAACCTTATAGTTGACAATTGTAATGGTACTCTGACGTACTAAGTAAGCTTTGGATGCCTCTGACATTTGTACCATGAGGGACACTGTTTAAAGTAAAATGTTGTCTCTAAATTGCATAGTGGTATCCGGTCATAAGAAGAGAATACAAAATTCATCTTCGTGTGGTATAAAGCGTTCGCCTTTACCGATCACTGTCATGTCACTTCTGTCATGCCTGGGTACGAGTCTCGGGCTAGGCATTGAGAAAGCTTGCCAGTAATTTCTTCTTGGTCGGTGGTTCTTACCAAGGTTGTCCCAGTTTCTTCCTTCACTAGTTTAATTGTATATGTATATCATATAGTGAGCTGAAAAACAGCATTAAAGCAGCAGCAACATGTTTTCAGCAAACGACCATGAACATGTTATTATACTTTCTAATAAGTCACCCTAAATAGTGGCGTCCTGGAAAAATATTAATTATGTTCATAGTAGAATGTCTTACGATTGTCACGGAATTGCATAAATCCCTTCATTTATTAAATTCATGTACTCGTGTTTTGTTTTTATATGTTCAACGATATCCGATGGTGCTTTATGTATATTGTGCAATAATTCCAAACAGTGAGTTAGGTTTATCCTATGCCGCACGTGCAAAGTGCTTTCGATGGGAAAAACCGAATACTTCCTGCGTACAGAAGATGTAGGGCTACATCGTCTGTGCATAAATACATCAACGTAAGTCTAGATCTTTACATTATGAAACGTCTTGTCAGTG
The DNA here is from genome assembly GCA_016746295.1 of Potamilus streckersoni. Classification (NCBI taxonomy): domain Eukaryota; kingdom Metazoa; phylum Mollusca; class Bivalvia; order Unionida; family Unionidae; genus Potamilus; species Potamilus streckersoni. Next base: position 524,509 of record JAEAOA010002046.1, on the reverse strand, counting down.
AATAGTCTATTTAAAGATTTGCACATCTTCATCTTTATAGGTATGTGAGCTATTCATTTATTTCTTGTGTTTAAGTTATAACTATTGTACTACCACGTTTAATTTTGTATATTTTCTATATAGCTTCCGCTTTCTTAGTATAATGCAAATATTTTCTATTCTTGTTTGTGACTTAGCAAGGGTTTTATATTAGCAATATCAAATTTAATCAATGCTTAGTGGTGTATGATTCTTATGGGATACTGGTAGGTTCATTTCTGAACCTGTTTATTGCTTTGTAATGTTGTGCCGATAATGTAATTTGTATAGCTTACAGTATATAACGGCATTACGTGTTATAGTATATGCCTGTGTCATTCATAGTACACGGTGTTAGATGTATTTTCTGCTGATCGGAGTCAGAGTGCCATCTGTAGAGATAACAATAGAAGTTTGCCATAGCAGCTATAAATTGGAACCATAACAACAGTATAGCTGAGTAAACAGCGTTTTGCTGGTCAAGTAGCATGTGATCGGACGTCGCTAACCGGAGTAATTGAATGGTGGTCGGTAACTACCTGAAATTCTAGCTGCTTGATTGACCAGTGTGACTGGTAGCTAAGTGTGCTAGTGAAGGAGTTTTGTGTTACTCTATGCATGTAATCTTTTAGCCGTGGGGTAAATTTTGGGTTTGTTATACCCAGTGTTTCGGGACTGGAACGATATTGTGTGTGATATCTGTCCCTTTATTTTTTAGCATTTTACTATTTGAGTACTACATACTTCAATATTTGAGTGAACACATTTTTCTACATTAGCGATGTACATCATTTTTACTATTTGAGTAAAACACGTCATTCTTTTCGTCGTGCGAAATTTACTGTGAATCATTAACCTTTGTCCTTTTGCTGTGTAAGATCATTTATGTTCAAATTTATGTTACATCATTAGGTTCGTGCGGATTGTGTTAATTTTGTTCAATATTTGTTTCTTATACACGCACGTATTACTCATAATTCTTTTCTAATTCAAGTCATTCATCAATAAACATTATGTTTTTACCACCATCAAGTGTTCTGTTATAAATCCGAAATCCGACCCGGTTAATTTGTTATAACGGTGCTTGAGTAAGTGCCGATATCCAAATATAGAATACATTAAAATGCTTAGTTTTAGTTACAGAGGTCTACCTATTATCCCTACTAGATCGCATCATAATGTAAGCTCATTAAAGGCATATTTTAGGGCGTTCAACCTGTTAGCAAAATATTTTTATGCCGTGTTGGCATGTCAATAACCTTGCATTTCAAGATGTTATGAGACATAGCAGTCAGTTTAGACTGCTGTGAGGAAAGATGATGTAAATTATAAATATAGAATAATACAATACGTATGCAAATATTTAACTGATACCAGACGATGTCAATAACCTCATGTCTTGAATGCTCTCTCTCTCTCTCTCTCTCTCTCTCTCTCTCTCTCTCTCTCTCTCTCTCTCTCTCTCTCTCCGGTATTTTTCGTTATTATGTTAAATTAGAATTGATAAGCTACATGTAGGGTTAATTAATTTGATAGAATTTGTGCCCAATCTATTAATACATATTGTGACAATAACATATGTCTAAACTAAACATTCTCTTGCGATTTTTATATTTGCGCTTAGTAATCTTTTTAAAGTGCAAATTAGGCACTATTTTGTCATTCATAAGTGGTAATGATTTGTATGTATGATGCTATTGCTATTAAAATTTCTCACGTCGCTTAAATGAAAAGCGCAGTTAAACCCACCAAACAACAATGCAACTCTATTATAATAGCCTTCAACCAAATTGGCAATGTTATAATACTTTTCAATGAACTTGGCAACTGTGTTAAAATGGTCTTCCACGAACTTAGCAACTGTTTATAATGGAATACATTCGGCCAGACAAGTGTTAATAGCTTTCAGTCAACCTGCAACTGTGTTATAATAAAGTAACCTGGCAACTTTGGTATAATAGAATTGAAATCGCCAGGCAATAGTCCGTTAATATTCTTCAATCAACCTGCAGTTATATTAATTATAGTCTATAGGCAGCATTGCAACTGAGTTTTAATAGCCTACAGTCAACATGGCTACAGTGTTATAATAGCGTTGAATCATCGTGGCAACTTTGTTATAACAGCGTTGAATCGAGTGACTAAACATCACTTGCACTAGTCAATATTCACCTCTGTATGACTTAGGTTAGTACCTTTGTTTAATTTCGTAAATTCAGTTTTGAACCGTAATTTCCAAGGTCGTTATTAAATAACTAATTGTTTCGAAATTAAGTGCGATACTTTGCTTTAACGATTAGTTTTAGTCTCATTTAAATAAATTGTAGCCAAATAAGTATAAATACATACAATTATTTAATTTTACAGGTGGACATGGAATTGATTTTTGTTCTAGTATTTCCAAAATGTAATTTTAAAAAAATCTATACTTAAAAGTTTGTCAAGCACCTATCAGCATATGTACTTGAGGAATATATAGCTGATAGACGGGCTACTAGTGGACGTTTAAATATCGTGACAACATACAGTAAATGCAGAATACAGCTGTAAGATATGACAAAGATGTAATAGTCAGATAAGGAAAATATATCATTAAAACTAGAATCTTTAAAGAATACGTAAGAGTAAGAAATTAATTATAAAATCTGTCTCTGAACTCGTATTAGACAAAACAGCGTCACAAAACCACATCTAGCATCAATTTTAGTGTTTTAGTGGATTCGTTTTAAGAGAACGAACAATCTGTCCCATGATTGAAAGTGAGCGTGATTTTGAGTGGCAATAATTGACTTTAATTGCTAACATTCATAACTAAAGATGATAATACATTAAAAGGAGAATTATCCCAGTGACTCCGGTCATTGAAATAGACACAGAGGATGCAATTTACTGAAGAAATCTCCGAATATAATAGATAAATCCGAGTTTAATTTTTTAGCATATATTTAAAGATTAATTCAGAACCCATTATTATAACCAGTTTGGTTTTGTTGTAGCTGTTTAGGGCTGGGTGTAGCTGTCCATAGTGCAGTCTGAACGTAGGTGTGTACCTATCCATAGGGCTGTGTAGGGTTGACTGTGCTGTGCATGTGGTGGAACCGAAAATGTAGGCGTAGCCAATACAGTGGTGCTCGATACTGTCCGTACGTATGTGCATACGAACATGTGATGGATCCATGAAGTGTGTAAGCGGCTGACAAAATGTGTGATCCAACACAAGGAGTCGGTGAAATTGTGTGGTTCATCAATTTATTAATCGTACAACTGTTCAAGTGTTAAGTCATGGGTTCATTCCAATTGATGTTTCAATAAAGTACATTTTTCAATCATTTTTATATCAAATGAGATTAATATGAATTTTGTTTGTACTCCAAGAGATTGCATGAATCTCGCTTACATACCATACTATAGGAAATCACACGAATCTCATTTTTAAATTCTTTGAGATTATTTGGATCTTCATGGTATTCCATACGTGAGATAATGTAGATCTAGCTTGTGTTGCATAGTATTACTCTATAATCGTATTTGCAGTCTCTGATGTTATTTGAACCTCTTTTCATGCATATGATTGTATCAATAATATTTTTAATTTATTTCAATTTGGAAATATGTGTAGAATGATTGGATTATCCAATGTTGAGAGCGAGAGAGAATCATTGCATTTGTAATCTCCATATATATATATATATATATATATATATATATATATATATATATATATATATATATATATATATATATATATATCCATATATTATATACATACATATACATATCCATAGTTTGTGCCAATGACTGGTGAGGCAGCATTTGATTTTTGTATTAAGTCCACTTGATATAGTTTTCGTTATATCGAACATATCTTATTCTAGTTTAGTTATTACTTAAAGGTTTTCATGTCAATACCCATGAAAAACTCAGTATATAAAACTGCTTTCTAAATAAGGTTGTGGGCGTGGGTTAAAATCCCACTTCTGACAACATTGTAACAGAATTGAAACCGAGTGGATTTTAGACTAAATGAACACAAACACAATGTCATGGACGACGGAAATTTATAGAATGTATTACTAATATATATATATATATATATATATATATATATATATATATATATATATACTGTCTATCTTATATATATATATATATATATATATATATATATATATATATATATATATATATGTTACATAATGCAATGATTCTCTCTAACCTCATTCATGACACGAGGTTATTGATATCGTCTGGTATCAGTTAAATATTTGCATACGTATTGTATTATTCTAATTTATAATTGACATCATCTTTCCTCACAGCAGTCTAAACTGAGTGCTATGTCTCATCATGACATCTTGAAATACAAGGTTATTGACATGCCAACACGGCATAAAAATATTTTGCTAACAGGTTGAACGCCCTAAAAATATGCCTTTAATGAGCTTACATTATAATGCCATCTAGTACGGATAATAGGTAGACCTCTGTAACTAAAACTAAGCATTTTAATGTATTTTATATTTGGATATCGGCACTTACTCAAGCACCGTTATAACAAATTAACTGTGTCTGATTTCGGATTTATAACAGAACACTTGATGGTGGTAAAAACAGAATGTTTATTGATGAATGACTTGAATGAGAAAAGAATTATGAGTAATACGTGCGTGTATAAGAAACAAATATTGAACAAAATTAACACAATCCGCACGAACCTAATGATGTAACATAAATTTGAACATAAATGATCTTACACAGCAAAAGGACAAAGGTTAATGATTCACAGTAAATTTCGCACGACGAAAAGAATGACGTGTTTTACTCAAATAGTAAAAATGATGTACTTCGCTAATGTAGTAAAATGTGTCCACTCACTAGCACACTTAGCTACACTGGTCAATAAAGCAGCTAGAATTTCAGGTAGTTACCGACCACCATTCAATTACTCCGGTCAGCAACGTCCGATCACATGCTACTTGACCAGCAAAACGCTGTTTACTCAGCTATACTGTTATGGTTCCAATTTATAGCTGCTATGGCAAACTTCTATTGTTATCTCTACAAATGGCACTCCGTCGACTCCGATCAGCAGAAAATACATCTAACACCGTGTACTATGAAGGACACAGGCATATGCTATAACACGTAATGCCGTTATATACTGTAAGCTATACAAATTACATTATCGGCACAACATTACAAAGCAATAAACAGGTTCAGAAGTGAACCTACCCGTATCCCATAAGATTCATATGCAACTAAACATTGCTTAAATTTGACATTGCTAATATAAAACTCTTGCTAAGTCACAAACAAGAATAGAAAATATTTGCATTAAAATGCGGAAGCTATATAGAAAATATACAAAATTAAAAGTGGTAGTACAATAGTCATAACTTAAACACAAGAAATAAATGAATAGCTCACATACCTATAAAGATGAAGATGTACAGATCTTTAAATAGACTGCTCACTAACAAGACGTTTCATAATGTAAAGATCTAATCTTAAGTTGATGTATTTATGCACAGACGATGTAGTCCTACATCTTCTGTACGCAGGAAGTATTCGGTTTTTCCCATCGAAAGTACTTCACACGTGCGGCATAGGATAAACCTAACTCACTGTTTGGAATTATTGTACAATATACATAAATCACCATCGGGTATCGTTGAACATATAAAAACAAAACACGAGTACATGTATTTAATAAATGAAGGGATTTATGCAATTCCGTGACAATCGTAAGACATTCTACTATGAACATAATTAAGATTTTTCCAGGACGCCACTATTTAGGGTGACTTATTAGAAAGTATAATAACATGTTCATGGTCGTTTGCTGAAAACATGTTGCTGCTGGTTTAACGCTATTTTTCAGCACACTATATGATATACATATATAATTAAACTAGTGAAGGAAGAAGCTGGGACAACCTTGGTAAGAATCACCGACCAAGAAGAAATTACTGGCAAGCTTTCTCAATGCCTAGCCCGAGACTCGTACCAAGGCATGACAGAGGTGACATGACAGTGATCGGTAAAGGCGAACGCTTTATACCACACGAAGATGAATTTATATTTTGCATCCTCTTCTTATGACAGGATACCACTTTGCAATGTAGAGAAAACATTTTACTTTAAACAGTGTCCCTCATGGTACATATGTCAGAGGCATCCAAAGCTTACTTAGCAAGTCAGAGTACTATTACAATTGTCAACTATGAGGTTATGTCGTCTAAAACTCAAAGTTACAGTTAAACTTTGTAGGCAACTTTGGAGTAAATCATAATGATCAAGTAATTTCAAAACCATGTAGACATATAAGTTTTTACATCATTTTCAACAGCAAATTATAAAGTGCTTAGGTATTTGAGAGGTAATTACCTAAAGTGTGATGTGTTTCAGTGGTTGATAGTGTTTTCATTTCCTTTTTCAAAGCTGGTTTGTTGCTGGAAAAAGATCGTGTGTCTCTTATTCTCGTAATCTCTCTTCATATTTGGAAACTTCCGTCAATATAAAACTTGGAATGACATAATGAGATATTACGATTGTCATACACAAAAGAGACACACATCTATAAAAGGTTTTCTTGCATTCAAAACTTACGCGTTCGTAGACAATATTTAGGTCAACAAAGATAATTTGATAAATTGTAGGACAGATCTTGATTAACATATAGGTACCAGGTCAAAACCTCCATTAGATGAGATAGTATGAAAATCCGCCCATTAAATGTCAATGGAAAGCTGTAATTTGACACTCATGCTAGCAAATGTAAGACGTAACAGAACTGTTTGCTAAGGAGTCTTGCAAATCCAAAGGAATTAAACTTTGCTTATTCTATAAATATTTAAGGCGTCCACAGGTATTTGAAACGTTAGCAAGCTTTTATTACCATGTCCCCCGGGCAATTATAATGGTCACAATCGCCAATTTCTCTAACATAGGTTTACTGAAAATACACATCAATAATAATTTGATAATAGTTTAATTGCTTGCCCTCGTGACATGCATATTTTTGTCCTTTCGTGTCAAATGGAATAAAAACTGTTATTTTATAAAGGGTCTTTCAGAATCGAAAGCATTTATTAAATATTAATATATCGTTTTGAATTTACAACGACCACTTATAAAATCAAGAAGAAGCAACTTATTTCCTGGACAATCTCATGCCGGTTATTGTTAGCATTTATTGCTTCAAAACAAAAGGTTCATTCAAGAAAGAACCTGTTGAAAACTAATTACTTCCATATTCAGGTAACTGCCAGTGAATGCTGTCGGTGATAAGTGAATTAAAAATTTGTTATTGTGATTGATATTAAGAGTGGAAAGACACTCATGGAAACGCATATCAGACATTTTGCGGACAAGGAAGACTCAAAACCAAATAACGCATCTCGGCACCTTTTTAGTGCAGTGATATTTTGGCGAATACGATTTTCAGTTTGAGCTTAATGTTATTATTGTTGAAAGGAGAAAATGCCAGATAATCTCTACTTGTTATTCAAGGAGGAGAGTAAATATGTTCTCTCTTTTATGCCTTTTTTCCTCTTATTAGCTGCTTGTCTTATGTCTATTTTAATTTTTTTTGCTATTATCGAGGCTTAGCTATATACTGTGTATATACATATTCTACTGGTCTCGCCGTCTGTATAACCTCCTTGTCTAAATATATACTGTCTATATACATATTCTACTGGTCTCGCTGCCTGTGTTAACTCCTTGTCTATATATATGCTGTTGTTGCTGTGGGGCTTAACTCCATTTTTCAGCACACGATACATGGCGGCCAGTATTAATGGTGGAGAAGAAACCGGGAAATCCGCGGAAAGAACCATCGATCCACGAGAAGCTATTGGCAAGCTTTCTCCCATATCCACATTCGCCGAATCTTAGACTCTAACCCACGCAGACATAGGTGAGATGGCAGTGATCAGTAAAGGAGAGCACTTTAGGCTTCTCGGGGCCTCTATCTATCTATATTCGAATGGTCTTGCTGCCTGTGTCAACTCCTTGTCTAAATATATACTGTGTATATGTGTATATACATTTTCGACTGGTTTTGCTGCCTGTGTCAACTCCGTGTCTAAATATATACTGTGTATGTACATATTCGACTGGTTTTGCTGCCTGTGTCAACTCCGTGTCTAAATATATACTGTGTATATACATATTTGACTGGTTTTGCTGCCTGTGTCAATTCCGTGTCTAAATATATCATGGGCATATATATTCAGCTTGTGTCATTTCCTTATCTAAATACATATGTGCATTCATATTCCTCTCTCTCTCTCTCTCTCTCTCTCTCTCTCTCTCTCTCTCTCTCTCTCTCTCTTCCTACCTACCTACCTACCTAGCTAAATATATAATGTGCATATATACTAGGCAGATATCTCTGCCCGTGTCATTTGCTTATGTAAATATTTACTCTGCATAGATGTTTGAAATTTCTTTCTTTTTGTGTCAGTTTTCTATGAAATATAAGCTTAATGACTATTTTTGTCTCTTCATGTTACTGATTTGTTTCGATAGCTTCATATTTCACGTCCTATATTACCTCAAGAAGGACAAAGCTCATTTAGACATTTACTTAAACACGTTGCAGAAACTTTAAGTATGAACACTCAAACATCAGGGTAATTATACTTTATTACCTAATATCATGCTGGATACGTACATAATAAATTATTTCTTATGAAACTGTCACGTTTTCCTTCTACTTAGGAATATATCTTAAGTTGTTGAGAGTAATAAAAAGATAAAAGTTCTGATAATGCAGACTGATTTACTTCCTTAAATTTATATTTCTGACCTTGATTGTGCAGCTAAAATGTTGGATCATTCGTCTGATGTATGAGGGTCATATGTGGTATATTCTACCGGATAGAATATTTTTGAAAAACAGTTTAAACCCAACGGGATTATATAGATGATGTTTTGGTTTTTCACTTTGTTTGTGCTATATTTAACATCTGCATGAGACACAGTAAAATACGTCCTCTTTTCTTGCAGATTAGTAACTTCGAGTTGAAGAACAAAATGACTACATATTGTTACGAGTCCATGCTCTTAAAAGAAGTAACAGAAAATAGTGATGATAACAAGCTATGCAAAATTTTACAAATAATTTATTTCCTTAGAATCCAAAGTAATAAAGAATAAATAAGAACTTACGGTATTCCTTATTATATTCAAATATAATCAAACAATTAAAGACACAAGTCCTAATAATAAAATGTCTTGAAGAAAAACTCAGTTTAGATCCCGAAGAGATTCAAAATTGAAGGCTATGACGTGTCTGTTATGGCTTGTGTCATACTGATGTGTCAACAGTCTCTCGTTGAATCACTTAAATATTATTCCAGGTTTCAATTCAGTATAAATTCCAATGAATGTCTTATCCAATAATTTTATCAGAGCACGTTTGTATTTCAGAGAATATAATCACTTCAATTCAATAACTTGAGAAAAAAAGTTCAGCCCAAACTTGTCACACTATAATACAAACAAAAATGCTAGATGTTAAAGCACGACTGATACAATTCTGACAGTCACAAGATAATATAGTTCTCTGTGTGACCTCAGGTCAAAACTACTAACTTCAAATAAATGTGACCTGCAATTATTTGTACATTTTAGGTCCGTTTTAACTGTTTAAAGCTTAATTACTTAATTATTTGCATTACTGAGTTAATATGCTCCCGTATATCTCAATTTTAGTTTAGTTCCTAAGTCATTTGTATAAAAAATGTAGAAGTAAAATAGTTGTTTTTTAGATAAAGAAAATAACTGTGGTCTCATTGCTTTTTAAAAGAGTATGTTTTGGGCAGCAATATTCCATTCTAATGGTATCAAGGGTTTTATTGCTGCTTTTAAGTGGAAGAGAGAGAGAGAGAGAGAGAGAGAGAGAGAGAGAGAGAGAGAGAGAGAGAGAGAGAGAGAGAGAGAGAGAGAGAGAGAGAGAGAGAGAGAGAGAGATGGCATGTAGTAGGTATAGATGGATTGTAAGTTTTTAGAAAGGATGTATCCCTTGAAATTTTACAGATATGCGGTAAAAAAGAATCTTGGAGGAAACTTGCCGACTTGATAGGTAATTATTTCGGTGTACATGGATGATTTTTGACAAATTGTTACAAATGAGAGGTAGAAATCTTCTCAGGAAAAACATTCGCATATTCAAGCATAATATTCAATTTTCATTAATTCATTCGCAATTAGGCTATCTCTCTAGAAATATCGACATTCTTTGAATAAAAATAAAATTTCTTTTTAACCTAGATATTGATCAAACATATGTTTTCCAGAAAATTTGTCGTCGAATCAGCATTACAACTAAAACATTTTATTAATGACTGACATATTCGAATTGCTAGCTAGCTACGTAGATATAAAACTTGATGCCTTAATTCATATCTTCATTGCTGTTAGAGACAACCAGTTGACTAAATTAACATAGACCGTAATACTAATGTGTAACCATCTAACTATATTTCTCTTGTAAACAAACAAATTACGCTTTCATAAGAACGAGCTATCCAAGAACATTTGAAACGAATAAAAGTTTATACTGCGCACTTCGTTAGAGGAGGAGGGGGAATTACTCCGTTGCATGTGCCCAAAGTAGAAGTCCGTACTTGTGAACTCTTCCCGCTTAAATATGTGTTCGAATCGTCGTCTTTTGGTTTTGGTCGGTATATGTCTAATAAGATTTCCATTTGCATAATTATTTTTTCTATATGTGTATCGTTACAGAAAAAGTCTCTAAGAAATGATTATAGTCATATTGACAGTGTCATGAAAAGATGATATATCTCATTTACGTACAATCCCAATATAGATACAACCTTACCAATCGAATGGTTGAAAATTAATTCAGCACACGCACATAAATTCTTTATAAATTATGTGCTCTGTCATCTTAATAATACCAACTCTGTAAACACTATTTATCATTATGTCGTTAAATTTTGAAAAAGCGAAATGAAACGGTGTCTATACAATAATAGTGGCACCCCTATGCTTGACACATCAGATTCATGGAAGAAACATATGAACCATTACGCTTGAATCTGCATAGTCAATCATCTCTGCTATTAGCTGAAAAGCAAGGAAAAGATCTCAGTAGGTGACTATAATCACGGCACCACACCGTCCCGTAATGATCGTCATAATCGGACATTGCGGAGTCCAAAACAACTGTTAGACAGTTTGGTTTCATATGGTAAACAACGTATAGGAAAAATGTATATCTAGAAAATTATTTGACATGTAATGACTTCACGAAGATTGTTTTCAGATTCAGGGTGCTACCTTAATAAGTCAAATTATTGCTTCCATTTTCATCCTTTCTCTTATATTCAATCATTATTCAACGTTTCATTTTCCTTTCCACGTTCGTAATATTTACTTATTTTTCATTACAATGTATTGTGCATGCTATTGCCCTTAGAGACTGGGAAGACACAACAAATAAAAACTTGTGATTCCGAGATAAAATGGTAATAAATGGAAGAAAAAATATAAAAAGAAAAATATAATTTTTAAACACACAGGCACCTATATGAACAGATGTTCTTAACTTCATGGTGTATATGAACAGACATATATATATATATATACGAACGGATATTCCTGAGGTATAATATGTCCAGTTGTATACAAACGGAGATTCTTGACGCACGGGTGTATGTGATCGGAGAATCTTGGCGTCCAGATGTACACGAACGGAGATTTTTGATGGCCATTTGCTGGTTGGAAAGTTAGACTTCTAGTTGGTCGTTAACAGATCTACATGTACGTAAAAAACATGCAAAGTAGTTTTAAACAGGCTTTCACAGGCAAATATATCTATTGGTTTTACCTTCGTGCCTTCATTTTATATTTGTTTTGACAAGTCTTCCATGCCGAAATTGTGAAAATAGCAAATCGTTAAGATAAATAACATTGTCCTTGCCTTTGTTCAAAATTTGCAAACAATAAGGTATAATACATCTAATTTTTCTGATTCATTTTAAAAAACCTTAGAAACTTATTCTAAATCTATACTAGCACGTCCATGTAAAATTATATTAATTGTATTAGTTACACCGATAATCGTGATTTTACAAATCAACTAAACCTCGTTTTTGCTAATATTTTCTAAATAATTAATCTAATATAATTGAGCCTAAAATAGAGAAACATATTGCCTTCTTGAATGAGCGGGAACCCTATAATATTAGTTTTACTATCTTCCAAATTTGCACGACTTTAAACTTCTGATATTACCAAAAAGTATACACGAATAAATAGACTCTATAGAATTTGCCTAAAATTCTCCAAATGTCAGCGTTGTCAATCTTCGACTCAATTAAAGTTGCAAACTAACTGTTGCATCACTTCCTGAACATTTACTGATTCATTGAAGTTATCTGAGTTGGTATGTGTAAATGCACGTGAGCGTGTGAAATCGATTTTATTATAAAATAATATGCAGATGTGTATAGAACAACTTGGGTAATAGATCTTTTATAATTAAATTTATTATTATTATTATTATTATTATTATTATTATTATTATTATTATTATTATTATAATTATTATAATTATTATTATTATTATTATTATTATTATTATTATTATTATTATTATTATTATTATTATTATTATTATTATTATTATTATTAATTAGCCAACATCTATGGGGTTATTTCACCTAGAGGAACACTAACGTTTGTTAACAATATTGGGATTAGGCAAAAACTAATATTCCCTTGTTACGTATATGTGATCAAATTGCTTATGTGGAAGATTTAAAATTCTTTTATTTTATTTTTGTTTCATTGTATTTAATTGTATTGAATATTTTTCTCGGGTTCGGGATTCTATTTTTAGTAGTGAGATATTTTTAGCACAAAGTTTCAAGACGAAGATGTAATAAGTGAGAATTAACATGTAGTTCGTCTTACCTTGGTAACAATATCAACAGGAAGTTAAAATGATTGGTCAGTATCACGTACATACTTTCTTTGCGTGTTCACTGTTTGTAAATAACTATTTTTATGATTGGCTTTTAAGTGGAGTGACATTGGCCTACGAGACCACATGACCAATCTCACGAGACTTGAAATGAAGTCTGGGGTTCTAAATACGCATTACATATATTTTTTCAGACAGTCATTAAAATCCTTGAATGAAGAAGGTGTATTATTACTTTTAATTTGTTGCCAGAATATTTTATTCTTCGTCTGATTTTTGAATTTAATAATTAATTCTCCTGGACACACAAGTTGACTTTCTTATTAAAAAAATGTCTGAAAGATGTTCATGTAAGTTTATTCTGGATTTATTCGGAAACAAAGATTGTGATTCAAGTGAGCAATTGTTGATATTTATACATTCGATTACATCTGACGTTATCGCCCGCCATATTCGAACGTCGTCGGGACTCGAACATGGATTCTTATAGGACTTTTTAGTGTTAGGATTTGTGCTTTTATTCTTAGAATCATATTACAAACTGTAAGTACTAGTTACCAAATTTTACATTGTTGTCTAGGGAAAAATTTGTTTTGTTAAAATATATAAAGGATTTTTTTTTTTGTTACATAGTACAAGCCCTTGTCACGTAACACCATGAATGCGGAAACATTACTTTCTAAAAAAAAAATCCTGTTTGTGTCTTTTAAAATGAAAGTGCAATATATTTGAAAAAGCAACAAAAGGAAATGTCTCCTTATAAATTCCATTGTAAATGAAAGATAACGTGTGCATTCGAGAGAATAATACACAAAAGACCAGAAATCATATTGGTTGTAATGATGAGATATTACTGTTATCATGTCAAAGACAGTATGCATGATCTTGTATAGTGGCTTAAGAACGTAACAAAATAACTATAGACACAACAATTATCAGAGACTTTATAACAGACTGGAAAACAGTTACATAGATGGCACCAATTGCAGTTGGGGCACAAGTCATGAGACCGACACTCATACGTTTCGACATCAGAGCTCTACTAATAAAAAGCTGATATTTTCCCTTCCAAAGGTGCATCATTACATGGTTGAAACAGATTTTCTTGCCATATTTACAACACATAGACTCGGGCTAAGAGTTCTCACATATTTGCATAAGCCCTTCCCCATTAACATAATCAGACAAATGATAAGTGGCAAAGGACTAACAATACGCATGAGTGGATTAGAAACTACACATTAATCAAAATTAATAATGAAAAATGTATCCTGCCAGAACAAATAAAACCAAAAGAAGTTTAAAACCACTCGTTTATATAAGAGAAAAAGAGGGAAAAGAAGTTGAGCAGGGGGAGTGTCCGGTACTGGAGTGAGATCATGCTAGTAGAAAGTTTAGCTTGGAAGATTATTTAAATCTTTTATTGTTTTTAATACAACTCATGACGATTTCGAAGTTGCTGGTGTTTAGATTAGTTGATGGCTCGGCTGATCCAAAGGTCAACGCATTAGTACTAACAGGTGTGGTTAATTGGTTTAAATAATGCAATAATCTCAGTTTTTGTTACTGCAAATATTTTGCAATTCAAAAGTATAGCGGTCGGCAGTCCCATCGTCCATTCTGCATGTGCACACTGGGATATAAGAAAGAAAATTTGAAAATAAATCATTGTTTAAATAACTGCAGTTGTGTTTTATCCTAATATGAATAATTGATGATTACCTAATACCAGCGGGACATGACTGGGTACAAGTGTAATATTACGTTTAAATATTAGATAATACGTATCATTTTATTGGATCCGTTAGAGTATTCCAAACCATTATTGTGGATGCTATTTATGGATTTCTGGAGATTTGTCACCTAGCAAGGATTTGTTGAAAATTATTTCGCAACTTAGATCAAATTTTGAGTCCATCTAACGGAAGTACTTGATGTTGGAGGTGTAAGGAATAAGAATCGTGTACAATTTGTAAAAGGTACATAGTTTATGAATATTTCTTCTATTCGATAATGAGACTCAAGATATGTCTCGGTAAATATTGTTAGTAGAAGCGCTACGAGTCTACCTAGTTACAATTCTTCCCGCATTTTGTCTAAGTCTTTAGAAGTCAAAGGCAGATATTCAATATTTTGTCAGCATAATCTGGGACAGGGGGTATGCTAAAGAGATAATTTTTATGTTTATCTGCCTAGATTGTATTTAATGGATCTAAAAAACCCAATTATTTTGGAGGCATATTAGCAGACACTATCAACACCGGCAAAACGCTAAATGAGTTAGTGAATTATAGACCAAGGTGACATTGTAAAAGAAACTTTACAAATAATTGAAAAGATTTTTTCTTATAACGAGCAATTAAATAAGATACATAGAGATTTGGCAATGGCTGCACCTTTTAAAATTTAGTGACCAACCTTAACAAGTCCTCAAGCTGTTTGGCGGGTTAGAGTGTTTGCTATATCTAGAATACCTTGTTCTGTAATCGTTATTTCTTAAGTCAATAACACACACACACACACACACACACACAAACATATACACACATATGGAAAACACATCTGGGGGCGAAAGTGATGAGAGAAAAATGTAAATTAACTAATTATACTTTGGCTTTAGTACATTTTGTATCAAAAGAAATACCATCATATGGGATCCTGGTTGCATACTTCTTTATATAGAAGACTTGTTAGTAAACTAAAACTTTTTCTACGAGTGAACTTTTATAAGTTTCCATTATATGACACAAAGTTATTTTTCACTAAAATCATCAAGTTGATAGAAAATGCGTTATTTTCAATTTTTAAAGTCAATATTCTTATATTACACAAACTAAATACATTATCACTGCTAGATATCTTCTTTCATCATACTAATTTGGTGTCGTGAGAAACCTTTTACTATTGAAAAGCGGATAAGTGTCATATTATTGTAATGTATTATTTAAAATACACCTTCAATGTTCACATGGCAGAACAAATTCGACATTATCGTTATTTATTTTAGTCAGAATCTAAGGGCAAAATATACTAAGTGTTTCTTTCAACATGCATTTTATGACAGGAGCAATTATAAGTGTAGTATTGCACCTTAAAACGCCTATAAATTACAATCCTATGTTAAAATGCTCGATCTAAATAAGTTAAAATCCTTTAACACAGCATAAAAATAATTTTTTTGATGCCTTTGATTGGATGACACTGAAATGCTTATTAGAGCTGTGCGGATATTATATTGACAAAAGACGAGAAATCTCATGTATGATGTAGCATAAAAAGAGATTGCAGCAAACCACAAAAGTTCTATCCGCTTCAAGCGTTTTAGATTTTAGAAATGATATTCAAGGTTTGGAAATATGGGACGCAAAGATACTTTACAGAGTTATACGATGACTCGTATTGAACCCTAAGTAGATGTTTACATTTCATCGTTGTATGAATGTACCTGGCTTATAATGCACATATATACTTGACACCAGAATATAACGAACCCTAAGGATCATCAAAGTTTGTAAGCTTTACCATATGTTCTTTGTAAGTGCAGCAAATAAATTTATGCATACTGGTATGTTTGATTTCGTAATATTAAAAAGAAGAAACAGTTTGTAAGTATAATTTTGTATTTTATTGGACAAACCAGAAGAAGAAAGAATTAAAAAAAGCCATTATATATATATATATATATATATATATATATATATATATATATATATATATATATATATATATATATATATATATATATAACTTGTCTCAGTGGACATACAGTCAGGATATGTCAAAGATCCAAGAAACGAATGTTCCTCATTACGTCCGATCAGAAGATTTATATGTGATAAGAAAATAAATTTGCAATATATATATATATATATATATATATATATATATATATATATATATATATATATATATATATATATATATATATATATATATATATATATATATATATATATATATATATATATATTGCAAAATTATTTTATTATCACATATAAATCTTCTGATCGGACGTAATGAGGAACATTCGTTTCTTCGATCTTTGACATATCCTGAATATATTTCCACTGAGACAAGTTTCCCAACATTTTCAAGATTTGTTTGGACCACCTGATCGAAAAGGTCACAATCCGTATATTTTCACTATGCACAAAAGTACAACATAGTCACTGATTCAAGACGTGAAACGGTTTTCTCTATAACCGTTGGTGTTTAAAAGGTTGTATTAAATCCGTACAGAGGTAGTTTTAAGTCATTAATTACCTAAACTACATTTCAAACTTCAACATATATTTTGGAACAGAGTAATATAAATATGTTTTGAAATTTCCTTATAACATATCCATTCTGCCGACTTTTAAAATCTTTATTAAATTGTGTGATATTCGAACCAAATACAAAATCCATTTGAAAAGACGCACTAAAAGAATGTGAGCTAATAAAATATTTTCCCGTTTAAAAATTTGCCTTCCTTTTGGAATACTTTCTATTGACAGAAGAAAGTTGTTGTATTTTAAACGGTATCTAAATTTATACTATTTAAAAAAAAATTATTTGAACTGTAAACAATCTAACTTTTATTATAGACATTTATGCCTCACGTTTAAACGAAACTAAACCATGGAAACGAATTTAATGTATACATTTTAACTGTTATACATTTTTATTTAATACAAGGGATTCAACCGAAAACTAATGACACCTTCGCCAATACACCAACTAGCTATCGAAAACTAATGACACCTTCGCCAATACACCAATTAGCTATCGAAAACTAATGACACCTTCGCCAATACACCAACTAGCTATCGAAAACTAATGACACCTTCGCCAATACTATCGAAAACTAATGACACCTTCGCCAATACACCAACTAGCTATCGAAAAGGTAGTTTATCTTGTTACTTCTGAGTGAAATCCAATGAGAAGACGCTAAAGCATGAACATGTATGCTAATTATAATTCAAATTTATTGAGACCCTGAATTAAAACTGACAACTTAGTATGATATCAGATCTCAAAGTTCTTTCCAACTGTCTATAAGAATTTAAGTTGCGCCGGGTGAGTGATCCTAATCAAACCGAGCTATGGCAGGCCATCTTTTCAACTATGCGTGGCGTAAACATTGTTTAATGTAGCGTTATACATTCTAATAAGGCTTATATACGCTTTAATGAATTTTTATTCCTATTCCTCAATAATAACAAGTTAAAAAGATACTTTGTATCAATCAAATTAAATTATTCCTGTTACCTGTAATACTATTTATCAACAGTTGATTTTATGAGTGCAAACAATACCAAATCACTGTACCTTTTACAGATAGACTACACGATTATATGGTTTTAAAAACTGTAGATAGTTTGATCAGTTTGTTGTCCACGATATTATTTTAGAATTATCATGTATTACGCTATTAAATCCTATTTTGTGAGAACAAATATAAATGTTTCATAACTAGTGGTTTAGTACGAAGCCTTCTGAACCCACAATATTTTTCTCCGTCCATGTAATCCGATGGAATACATACAATTCATGGTATACGACAATAATACGACAGAATTCTCCAACTGGATTCATAGCAAATCATGATAAAAAACACATTTTGATGTGTTGCATTGTGCTTTAAATGAATTTGGATCCTCATGTTTATATATGCTTTCAGATTTGAAATTTTTATGATAGCTGGCTTGCAGACTATTTCGGTTAGGGAAGTTGCACCCTAATTTCGATTGTCACTTAATTTCGCTTTGCAAAAGTCACTCATCAGGTACTGAATTTTTTTACCGTTTTCAGACATTATTATTATTGTTATTCAGACATTATTATTATTGTTATTCAGACATTATTATTATTGTTATTCAGACATTATTATTATTGTTATTTATGATTGTTATTCAGACATTATTATTATTGTTATTCAGACATTATTATTATTGTTATTCAGACATTATTATGATTGTTATTCAGACATTATTATTATTGTTATTCAGACATTATTATGATTGTTATTCAGACATTATTATTATCGGTTAGTCAGACATTATTATGATTGGGATTCAGATAATTATGATTGTGATTCAGACATTATTATAATTGTGATTCAGACATTGTTATAATTGTGATGACATTATTATGATTGTTATCCAGTCATTATAATTGTGATGACATTATTATGATTATTATTCAGTCATTATTATGATGGTGATGACATTATTATGATTGTATTCAGACATTATTTTTATTGTGATTCAGACATTATTATGATTGTGATTCAGACATTATTATGATTGTTATTCAGACATTTTTATGATTGTTATTCAGACATTATTATGATTGTGATGATATTATTATGATTGTTATTCAGACATTATTATGATTGTGATGACATTATTATGATTATTATTCAGACGTTATTATTATTGTGATTCAGACATTATAATAATTGTGATGACAGTTAAAATAAGCAGGTCATTTCTACAATATATGAGGAAGAGATTTTCTTAAAATGTACACCATTTGTTGATGAGTGTAACATGCATACGGCTCTGAAAGGGTGACACAAAATATCATATTGCAACAGGTCATGTACGTTCAGTAAATTATAATTTGCATGATAAACGTAGAAAACTAACTATTAAAAGGTTAATAAAAGTTAATGCTTGATACTATCCTTTTTGTTCTTTGGGATCTTTGATTGATTACATCAAAGTATTCTAAACGGCAGTAGTGTTGACATATTTTAAGATCTATTAATTCTGACGTCGGTACAGTTAATACTATTAGCATATCATCACGTTCAAGAACTGGAATTCAGTTGGAATATTCTTTACTTTTGGACATGTAATATGACTTGTACGATTATTTGGGATATAATTCACAACACTAAGTTCTTGATACATTTTCATTTTATAAATTAGAAAATTCAATTATTTTTTTTAATTTTACCAAACTTATTGGTTTCGCTTTTTCTGTTGCTTATTATAAGACCATATATAGTCGTAACAACGAAAGTTTTCATCTATGATTAATAACCTTAAATGAAATGATTTTGTCGTTGATTATTGTGCCTATATTACTCCTGTTAAGATTCTAAGAAGCAAACAAGATTTGTAATTGTATTTGAGCTGAAGACACGATCTACTGACATTGTTTACGAGTTCGTGACTTTGAAAACATGTATTCATTCCAGTTTAATATCATTGGGCATATATGATTAGAGTTTATAGTTGTATTCACATATTATTTGAGAGAGGTTTTAATCTATTCATTACAAATTGTTCAATGACTGGGATACTTTAGGATTATTTATAACTCATTCATTGACATTCTAGATTTATCACTGTCGCACATTAATACAATACAGACTATTAGAATCCATTCGAAACATTATACACTGTACATGTGTGTAGGCTTGTGTATGGGGATTGGGGAGTTTTCAAGTAATATCAATGTGTCATTTTTTTGTATCTTTGAGTTTAAAATTTTTACTGTTGATATTGTAAGAACAAAGGTACCAAAACATCCCTTTTAGTATGTTTTCCCTAGTAAATAAGGCAAATTGTACTATATGTCATTTGATTGCATTTTTAAATCAAAATTATACATAGCTCGATAGGAAATTATGGACTATATTTTATTCCCACGGGATTACACCTTTCAAGTTTGTATCTGAAGTTATTAATTTTTTCCGTTTTTCATGTCTAATTAATCAGCCAAACTGTGCTCATAGAGATTTAAAGATCAAAACGACATAAAACTTTGAGTGTGTGGGTGGTAAAAACCACTTGCAATAAATGTATTTGTCAATTTCCAATACTTAGAAAGTGTTGTATGTATCCATTAAAAGATCAAAGTTGTTGTAACGTTATAGCTGTGCGAAACGTTTATAGAATTGTAATGATCTGTGAAGAAAGTGGGTAATGATAAATTTATAAAAGTTTATACGAAAACTTACCATAAGTAAATAGTCACTTTATTGTATTTCAAGCGCAATTTGTACTATTAAGCAGACCAAAAAAACATTCCAATTAACGTCGAAATATGGTTTCATACATTATTGTTAAATTAGAACAACATATGACTTATTTCCAAGCTGAATGAATTGTTTGTTATGATTTAAAGAATATATTCTCTCTTTAAGCCACAATACAGTTTTGCAGATGATAAAAGAGGCCCGATTCACAAAAAACATTCAATATATTACTGGTAAGAAAAGGGTATCATATCTTTTTTTTTTATTTTTGATGAACTGAACACCTGCAAGATATGCACTCTGATCGGATTTAAAGTTTTGGTAGGTATACATGAGTTAGTGTGTCCTGTATGCAATTGTCACAATGCTACTTCGTCTATTATATTTGTTCTATATGAGTAATTCCATTCTCCAATGATTGAACTGATTCTCCGAAGAGTGTTTGTGAAGTTTTCATTCAAGATATATTACCCAGTACAATAAGCATAACATGGCTAATACATTTGATGGCAGTATTTGGAATATTCCATTCAGAAACGGATAACTACAATGTAGCTTTGTCTGATTCATATGCCGTTGTAGTATTCTTAATACCATTAATACTAAGCCGTCAACAGTACATAAAGCATGTCACAGATTATAGAAGCAAAACGTGTTTCCGTAAGAGATGGACTTTTAACAGGATTGTCAAGTTTGAGATTTTGCACAGTCCTTCGTGTGGAAAGAAAATCCAAAAAGACTAGAAAAAAATTTAATTGATTTTTATAGAGATTTTAAAATAGTGCACGATCTTCTTTTAAGAAATTATGCGTGTAATGGCACCTGAGAACATTTCTTTTTTCATATTGCTCCAAACTCAATTTCATTTTTGAACCGTATGTATAGTATACCGATAAATCAGCCCTTTCCTTGTGATGTTGTTGATTTATGGGTTAGGGTCTGATATCTCCTATTCATTAAAATCTGCAGTTATCTGCAATTATCTGCATCCAATTTTGTCTGCACACAACGGTGTACATTTTATACACTTACTGGTATTTATCGTGGCTGTACAGCTAACATCAGCTGTAGAGGTCTTTTGGTGACCTGTACATTATATTTCCGAAGCATACCGTACGTTTGGTGACTTGCCAATCCACCTGGAATATCACAACTATTTTTTGTTCTGTGACCATTTTGAATTTTGCGCTTGATGTCGCTGTTACCAATACCAGGTATGTGTCTAAACTGTACACTGGTTTGGTCCGGAAAAATTTGTATGCAGCAAAATCGCACATTTTGATGAACAGGTCAAATCATACCCAGATATCGTCCATCGGTATCAACACAGATTTGGGGGATGATTTGTATAGAAGGACGTATGACATTAATAGGAGGCTCTTATTTTGTCGACTTCACTCAGAAAAATATAGGATTTGTTGAGGACATTTGGAGTTGGCAATTATCAATATTTTTCATTGGATTATGATAAAAAGGATAGTGTTTCGGGAAACTATATTTGTTTCTATATTGAATCTGGTTGCTTCTAGGTTAGGATGAACTCATACGCCAAATAGTGTAACGAAATTTGACTTCTGCAGCATAGATTTGTAGTATGCTAATGATCCCATTTCCTACATCTGAGATCAATTTATGGCTCAATTGCTTCGACACTGAGGGTTTATTAAATATTTCCAGACAAAACGTCCATGGCCTTGACTGTGTAATGGATCTTGTCCGAGTTTCATGACCATTCCCGCCCCGTTTTGGAAATTTTGGCAGTTATGTGTAACTGTAACGATGGGGCGTATTGACGATTACAAACATGGACTTCACAGTTAGCGACAAAGGGTTTTAAATTAAGGCAAATAAAACCAAGCTACCAAAGTCCAACCCCCTGACTAAGTATTGGATCTATATTTTAGTTTCATCTATTTCGCACTTTGATCTAAATATTCTACAGTTAGGTTTGGATGTGACTTTAGAGCATATTTTTTATCAAAGTATGTGCCCTAACCTCGTGTTGACGGCATGGTGTTGTAACTTTAAACAAGGTTCGCTGGGCCCCAAGTGACCGAGTGGTCTAAAGCGCTTTACCGTTATTGATCACAGCCAATTCATTTTTTGCGTGGGTTCGAGTCTCAGGCTCAGCTACCCTGGGTACATGAGAAAGCCTGCCAGTAGCATCTAGTGGGTCGGTGATTCTTTCCGGGATTTTGCTTATACTGGTTGTCATGTACAGCCTATCTTGTGCTGAAAAATTAAACAAAACAACAACAATAAGAGTTAGCAAACGTAAAATGAGATTGCATTGAGCGCTAAAAATCTTTAATAGATAAGAATACTAATTATCTTTTCATACTCAGTAATTAACACATATTGTGTAACTTTACTAAACCGAAAATAAGCCAGTCATTCAATATGTATAAACATTCAACTTTTCAGGCATCATTACGTATCTGCTAAATCTCGCGGTATCACAAATCGGTCGCAATCGGCCTTTACTCTACATGAGTTATCGGTATCGCATGATCTGTTGGTCTCTCACGTCAATAAAATTGCAGGCCTAATATCTGGATCGCATAGCTATGCAATGTAAGAAATGGTAACGCACATTGTCCAGTTTGTAAACACTCTAACTTTGGCTCCTTTACTGAGCTAAAAAAGAAATGATAAAAGCTTGATGTGCACATTAGACACCTCCTTTAAAAGGTAATAATTAACTTCACTTATCGGGTGCATTTAGAACTTCCAATAAGTATAAGACTAAGTTAGCAAACATTCAATAATTCAACATAAATCTATTTAATCAAAGACATGAAACCAAAATGCACCATTTATATAGATTTGGTTCATTGTCTATTTATTCCTTATATCAATTCAAGGTGACCTTTCTGCTGTGAATATATATATATATATATATATATATATATATATATATATATATATATATATATATATATATATATATATATATATATAGTTTAATACAAACAATACTTTTATATAGGTTAGAGAAATTAAATTCGTACTCTACCGAGTTTCGAACCCAGGTCCGCGAGTAAATGGCACCCATCGCCTTGCCTGCACGCACCAATCCATATACCGTCACGACTAAGCACGCATCACCAAAAACAAAAATGATGGCACTGAATCGTTGTTATATAAGCTCCTGCGTAGAAGACACTCGCATGGCGACCTAGTAATTAATTCTCATATATACACACAGTCGTTCCAGATTTCTATGAAAGAAATCAAGGTATATAGGATTTTTGTTTTACAAAGAATTATAAATATATACCAGACATAACAGACCGTGCTATATCTGGATTCTGTAGTAGAATCTTGATAATAGTGGGCAGAAATAATAGTTTAATACAAACAATAATATCATACAGGTTAGAGAAATTAAATTCGTGCTCTACCGAGTTTCGAACCCAGGTCCGCGAGTAAATGGCACCCATCGCCTTGCTTGCACACACCAACCCATATACCGTCACGACTAAGCACGCATCGCCAAAAAAAAATAATGGCACTGAATCGTTGTTATATAAGCTCGTGCGTAGCAGATACACTCGCATGACGACCTAGTAATTAATTCTCCTATATACACACAGTCGTTCCAGATTCCTATGAAAGAAATCAAGGTATATAGGATTTTTGTTTTACAAAGAATTATAAATATATACCAGACAGAACAGACTGTGCTATCCCATATATATATAAAATGAAAATGCTGCTTATAACTTTATAATTGATCTAATACATGTGCACAGTCTACAGTGTAGGGGTAGTTAACTTAAATATATTATTTAAACAGAAAACGTTATTTTGTAATCATCCAGTGACTATCAAATCAATTTTAAGCGTTAATATATATCTAAACAAAATGATTCGGGTCGGAACAAAGGAGCGCTAGATAATTTTCAAATCAAACGCCCATTTAGCTATCAAACATACTTGACCATCAATTGAATTTGAGAACACATACACACACACATTCACACACACACACACACACACACACACACATATATATATATATATATATATATATATATATATATATATATATATATATATATATATATATATATATATATAAATATATATCTATATATCTATCTATATATATATATATATGGAGAGAGAGAGAGAGAGAGAGAGAGAGAGAGAGAGAGAGAGAGAGAGAGAGAGAGAGAGAGAGTAATGTTAGCAAAAACGAAAAAGGAATATTAGCCCATATATTTTTATCTTCTCGAATCGGCATTAGAATTTCTCCTTTTCATTTCCTGAAAACTGGATTTTGACTATGCAAAGACAAATTATGTTAGTGTGAAATTACTTAGTCGTATGTATCGGAACAGTTT
Source organism: Potamilus streckersoni (assembly GCA_016746295.1). Lineage (NCBI taxonomy): Eukaryota > Metazoa > Mollusca > Bivalvia > Unionida > Unionidae > Potamilus > Potamilus streckersoni. The sequence continues at coordinate 499,206 of JAEAOA010002046.1, read as the reverse complement.
GAATGCATTTATTTATTCTTTTGTAAAATGTATAGCGCATAGGTTTGTCCGTTTGAATGCCTTATTTTATTCTGTTGTAAAATGTATACGGCGGAAGTTTGCCTTTTTGAATAGCTTTCTTATGTTTACTAAACCGCATCAGATTTTATTCTTGTTAAAAGTCCTAAAGTTTAAAAAAATCAAATCATTTCAAAAATTAAAACCGGAATATATGTCCCATTTTCTTTGAATAGATTTATTTTAATTGCAAATTAAAGTAACAACGAAACGTTCCGTATTTAAAAATTACAAAGAGTATGTCTTTACACCTAATGTGACAAGTGATTAGAAGGTATGAATCTATTTTTGATAACAGTAAACTATGTTATTCCTCAGGGGAGATAAATAAGACTGATACTTTTGAAAGTGTGGATGATGATGTTCTCTCCGGAAAGAAGAACGATAACGTATGTGCATTGCCTAAAACTTCTTTGAAACCGATTTAGGGTATTGGTTGCATACATTTAGCATAATTTAGTTTTGTCAATGCTTATCCACCCGTTTAAAAATCACAAATCTTGCTGTGTTCCAACAATCTGCCGTTTGTAAAGTTTTGTACCGTTCTATTCTTAGCTGTCTCCGAGTTTCGCATGACCTTTCTTCTATCCTATATACTACATTTTTCGTTTAATTTCTCTATTAAACCTCATTCTAATAATACCATTTCATCAATTTTCTGTTTCTGATTATTTGCACAATGTACCTTACCTCACATCTATCGTTTAATGGTTTATATTTTCTCCAAGTTGAGTAAAATACATTGAAAGTACTTTTTAATTTATAGTAAAAATAGCAAAATTTAATAGAGTATTAAAACTAACATTGCCATGAAAGAGGATCAAGTCATACTCAACAGCGCACGGTCATGACACGACAATAAAGAGGCAATGAAAGGGCAATGACACAGCCATGACATGTGGAAACGTCATCAATTCTTACATTACATCACTAAATTTCGTATCTCGGTAAAGTTTAACGTAAAATAATGCTTTTCAAAGGTAAAAGTTTCTGATACTACATTCAAGGCTCAATAAAACAATGCACAAAGCCATTATCAAAATAAGGTACTGAATTAGTTTCCGTTTATGTGGTGAATATGCAAATAAGCAATCCATCTGTTTGATTGATATAAGAAGATATAAAGTCTGTGATCTAGTCCTATTTACAGGTTCTAGTTAAAACGATTATGTTAAAGGTAATCGAACGTAATTTTGTTTACCCACCCCCCGTACGGACCCCCCTTCCCAGGCGATGAAAGCTGAAATAAAATGAATAAAGGTTAAATTAAAACCGTTTAAATGTCCATAGAAGATCAGTGAGCAAGATACGTGAATGCAGACACCCGACATAAAATTGACTGAATGAGTATCACATTTAGACAGGCAAAGCAAACTGCAACTAAACCACTCTAATAAAAAGTCAAAATAAAATAATTAGAGTGTAATCGAGCTGTTCCGAAAACGTACGTTTATAAATACCTTTGTACGAGAACGGTATACGGTACAAAGATCGATTATACATATTATATTGCAATCATTATCAGGTAACACATGTAAAAAGGCCTGATTTTTTTTACCAATCATCTTACCTCTAACAGTTTTTAAAGTTCCTTTGTATGAAAATGAACTGGAATTTCATTCCAACATCCCTACCAATATAACATTTTTAATTTTCACGTTTCTATACATGACAAAGTGAGGTGAAGCTATTAGAACAATTTATGTTGTTTTCGATTGATCACATCAACGTTACTTTTATAATCACTTTATTGTTCATCGAGGGGAACCGATAGGAACAATTCTTGTTGTTTTCGGTTAATGTTATAAACGTATGTTTTATCAGTTAAAGAGTTTAGCAAGCACATTGTGGACGAATTCTGTCTTCTTTGACTTTATTTGTTGCCAAACTGAGATTACGACGCTAACTATAAACTACTGTTTTTGAAGTTATGTTGTCCTCAGTATACACATGTATGTATGTATGTATGTATGTATGTATGTATGTATGTATGTATGTATGTATGTATGTATGTATGTATGTATGTATGTATGTATGTATGTATGTATGTATGTATGTATGTATGTATATGTGTGTGTGTGTGTGTGTGTGCGTGCGTGCGTGCGTGCGTGCGTGCGTGCGTGCGTGCGTGCATGCATGCATGCATGCATGCATGCATGCATGCATGCATGTATGTATGTATGTATGTATGTATGTATGTATGTATGTATGTATGTATGTATGTATGTATGTATGTATGTATGTATGTATGTATTGTGTATTTTGTATTATGGTTTAACTCCTAATATATATCTACACCGTGATTGATTGTAAATTTTGAAAGGTAAAAAAGAATTGCAATATTTCAAGCAATTTTTTGTCTTAACAGGGCTCGATACACTGTCAGTAGGAATCGGTACAGGCAACAAGACCGTATTTCACTGTTAGTGGAAATCGATACACTCGACAAGAATATATTTCACTACCAGAGGAAGTCTCAACACAAAACCATGTTTCTTTGTCAGTGGAAGTCGATAAATATGTTTCACTATCAGTTGACACTGGCAAGGTATACGCTCTAGTAGAAGATCACCCAACAGGAGGTATGGATGAATCAGACAGGCGTGTCAGAATGGTACACTCCGATCAAGGTTTGCCTTACAGGAGGTATGCATGACTCAGATATGTGTCCCAAAACGCGAACGTTACAATGTCGCATCATCTCTGCCAGTTAGTTCTATAACAGAGTTGATATATCCCAATAGCGGGATTTTTGAGCTTTCATCACAAACACCAACCCCAATGCCGTTTAAACTGCAACACGCCATGTGCTATATTAAAAATAGCAGAGTTCAGGATTTAAAAGATGTAATAAATAAAAAAAGGTGAAATAGAAAATGCCTTTAAATATTGTATAGCAACTTATAGCAACACAGTATATGACACAGCACTACCCAAGTCTGTGAATATAGAGCTCAAGATTATTTATCTAGATGCCAAGATTCTAATACAAAATATTACGTTAATATTAATTATATTATTCCAATGCATAAAAAATGTTACTTATAATAAGAGTTAAAGTCAGTGGCAATCATATTATAATTATACTAAATAGTTTTCATAAAAAATGCTAGTATCGTAGATCATGCATCATCTCAGACCCCAAAACTTAACATCAGACAATCTTACACATTTAATGGACCATTTATTGCATGCAAACTGCATTCATTGTATCATATCGGTAAAACACTTTCCACTCCTTAAATGTTTAGCCTCTTGTTCACATATTCACTTATGTAGTGTTGATGTCTACAAGCTTATTTCCTAGTCTTTGCTAGACTCCTGCTTCCAAAATTAGATTCATCAGAATGTCCATGGATATTTCCATATTGTCAGCTGCTGCCTGATACATTTTGAGCATTTTCTCTACTGATAGGTCCTCTATTGATGTACTTCCATTGTCATTGGCTCCTAAAATCTCGCAGTTGTAATAATGAACCTTCCTGGCAATCAGATGTGCTTCAGTTGTACCGGAATAGATGTACCAAGAAGTAACAACATGATGAATTTGTCCAGTATAGCGCCTTTGTGTAAGGATGTTGGAGTGGGTTTTTCAGTGAATTCTCCAAAATCATGGAGGCATACTCATATTGGAGCAGGTTTTTGTCAGGGTTCATTTTCTTTCTGCCCTTGGTTGGCCTAGGCAACACAGTTGTGTTGGTACCTGAATGACTGCATCCTTCTTCCACCCGCCGTCTCGGTGAAGGGAATAGTGGCATATAACTCAATTCCAAAATGTTTGCACCGCCCTCATTGGGGAACGTACCAACAATCATGTTGTAGTTTCTCGGGTGAAGGCCATCCGAAACCCATTTCCTTCTGAAAATAAGTAGAATGTTACATCATCTACAACTGTTGGACTTGCTGCTCCAAGCCCACCAACTTTTGTTTTCATCTATGTACATAAACAGATAATGAACAGCCTTTAATGGGGTAAAGCAGCAAAATGATTCTTAAATTCCTGATTCTGGTATATTCCGCTGAACACACCCAACACGTGGCAACTGCTTTAGAGAACATTTTGTAGTTTTCATGAACTCAAAAGACTTGTCAATAAAATTAAATTAAATTAACTAAAATTAAAATTCAGGATTTCCAGATCTTCATCATTAGTATCTGGAAAAAGCAAAGCTGTTATATATGTAAAACTTTGTCGCAGTACTGCAGTCTATCTGCAGCATAAAATTATTTTTATTAAAATACCTCTGCCTTTTGTCACCATACTTTGTAACTTGAATGACAGAACTTGAATGACACGCTGTTTTCTCATTCGGAAAGTTATCAAGTTCTATCTCTGCATCAACTCAGGTGTATTGGATCCCATTATATGCTATATGTAGGACTGTCATTACAACAATAAACTAAAGTAATTGGACACCATGCAAAATTCTCTGTTTGCACTTATGTACTGCCAGGGACGACAGCGATCGAGTGATGTGTCGCACAAGTTACCCGGACTTAGCGTAAACCAAACAATAGTTGAAAGCGCTACCTTCCGGCGTTGACTCAGTCAAACAAATTAAATCTCTCCTGCCTGAACGAAGCCGCCCAACATCATGTAATCATATCTTACTCTAGGTCCTTCACATCCTTTGAGAAAACTGAAATAATTTCAAACAAGGGATGGTTCTTGCTGCTCTATTTTTGTGATACGCCTACTTCTAAGGAAAGCACCAAATTGGTATCTTCTTTCATCTAAGCTGCAATAGAATACCAACGTGATAAGTTTGTGCTAGCTGTCTCTTCATTTTTTTAAACTAATTTGTCTAAATCGTCTAGGTTCTTGGTAACCATAAAAGGTATTTTCTATTTTAAACCCGCCTTCGGAGAGATTCCTACTTTTCTCAATGGACTGTGCAGTCAAACAATATGACCATCTTCAAAATTGATATCTGTTTGCCTATAGATCATAACATTTCTTCTGGTATTGAGGTTTGACTTTGATTTTTGTAGGAACTATGTTGTGTGATTTTTTTTTCGACTTTACCTGAAGAGATTTGACATAATCTTCACTTTCTTCTTCAGCTATGTCCTGGTTGTTCAACTCAATCAGTGTGCTTATTATTGAATTCATTGGTAAAATAATTTCTCTTTCGAAAGTCATTATGTGTAAAACCAGTACTGGCGTTAACAGCCGACCAATAGGCCATCAATACCTGCTGCAGATATTCATTCATTCCTTCGGTAATACATTTAGAGAATAGATTTGAATGTCCAATTGAATCTTTCAACGGTTCCATTCTCTAGAGGACGCATGCTGATGATTCTACTCTTATTAATGTCCAGAAGATAACACATTTTCAAAACTATTTTTGGCTGGAAGTTAATTATTTAAACAGAGTGCACTTAAAATGGTGTGCTAAATTTAACAACACATCAGGCAAAAAGGCCTTTTCAGCAATGAGAGTTTCATTTTCTGTCGGTATATAAATTTATGTAGATTTTTAAACAGGTAATTCAGGTGAAGTGATAACACTGCTATAATCTCGTAGACCAAGCATCATCTGCTCCTTAAATATTTAACATCAAATGGTCTTAACACACCAATTGGATGATTTTGTTTTTGGATGCAAAACTGCATTTATAAAACCATAAAGGTATTATATTGTATTATTTGAAGTCAGAATATGGAATTATTCATCTGAAACAAGTGTTTAAAATAACAGACTTGTAGATCTGGCTGCTTTATCTGCCCATTCATTGACCTTTATACGAATGCGACTTACCAGCCAACAGCACATGCTACATTCTACTAAGATTCCACGACCAAAGCATGCTTTTGTAAGATGAGGGTATTGAAAGATCCTCAAACGAAGGGTTTTGCATGGCTTTCAGCGTTGAACGCTAATCTAAGAAGATGACGAAAGGTGATGGAATTTGGTTTCTGGGGTTTCAGTATAGTTTAAAGCTTATTGCGAGGCTGTATCTGGGCTCAGTAAGAGGCTCAGTAAGGAGTCATGGGATGCTGCACTATCTTTAAAAGATTGTTTCTAAGTATTGGACTATGTATATTATGTCTGACCACAATGTGTGGCTCAGATTTCATTGAACTGCTATAGAAAGGGAGAGATCTGCTAATTAAAGTTTAAATTGGTGCATATTGACTATCGATTTTAGTGGCGGATGGATGATATCTAATATGATTGATTTTCACAGGAAGAATCTGCATACCAAAAGGAATGACACGTGGTCTTCGAGCGTAACAGAATTAGTATGTCGGCCTAAAGCTACGTCACATGCGTTGCTAGGTGGATTAGATGATAGTTTTGTTGCACACTGAGAAGCCAGTTTGCTCACCTGGGGTAAAATGATGTTTGCTTGCCTGAACACGTAGATTTCATAAAAGAGAAGTTTTTAACTCAGCCAGATTAAGTCTAAGACCCAGCAAGTTACAAGTGGGATCCACAGTCGTACCAAAGGTCATAATTAAGTTTTATTAAAGATCTGTGCAGTTGTTAGGTAATAAAGATAAATTTTCGCACAAATAATATTCTGCATTTGGAGTGCTTTTGGAGGGTTTGTATTATTTCATGCTGTAATGCAAATGATTCTATCCGAAAGGTCCTTTTATGTTTTTCACACATTGGCATGATCAGATATCTTGAATTTTATTCAGTATTTTTTTACTATCATTTTGATACGTCATGGCTTATCAACTATCACCCTAGTACTAATATGATATGGTCTTCGTACTAGCATACTGATATCACATGGTTTCTCTAAAAGAATGATATATACCAATACGACATGGTATTTGTTATACCCATAATCGGTGCTAATATTACATGGTCCCCCTCCATACTACATAATATGGTAAGGCATAATTTTTCTAATAACACGCTAGACACTAATATCATATGGTTTCTTTATCACATTACTAAAAAATGATATGACATGATATCTCTAATAGAATGTTACATACCGATGTGACATGATTTGTGTTATACCATACCCGATGCTGATATGTCATGGTTTCTGTACTTGCATGCTAGATACTGGTAGGACATGGCTTCCCAATTTGCATGCTGTAGACCGATACTAATAAGAAGTCTCTGTACCTAATTTATTCAACGTGACGGGACGTTTTGTGACACAATATGCTCAATAATAGTCTACTCATCAGCATGTTAAAGTCTAAATTGAAGGAACGTATATTTATTATTTAAGACTTAAACTGTTACGGATTTGTTATCCCCCTGTATAGTTTTGATTGTAAGGAATTTGGGTGGGATGCTTCCCATATTTATTTAGAGTATGATAGAAGACCCTCCCATGCTCGATTATGGTTCAGAAGTTAGGTTAGTGAATAGTTGGTATATAGCTCTGAGCCCCCCTGTCAGCAATTCTGATGGTTAAATAATAAAAGGTACAAAGGATGAAATTCAATAACAACAATTTAATTAACAAGTAATAGTCAATCATTAGAATTTCTCGAATGTGCCTCTTTCTCTCAACTCTTTGAGCCTATCTCATCATATGATTTCTAGTGTGAGAGTTTCCGCCATGTCCTTGGGTTTTACTCATCTGCTAATTCCTCTGCTTCTCTCCTAATTCTATCTGGGTTCCTTCTCCTACTCCTTCTCTTTCCACTGCTCCCAGCCTTCTTCTCCTCCTATACTTCACTCGCGTCTATCCGTCGACGCCAATTTGCCGACTCTGACTGTACCGACAGTCAGTCTCTCTCTCTCTCTCTCTCTCTCTCTCTCTCTCTCTCTCTCTCTCTCTCTCTCTCTCTCTCTCTCTCTCTCTCTCTCTCTCTCTCTCTCTCTCTTTTCTCAGTTCTCACACCTCACACTACCCTTATACCTTATAATCAGATAAGGCTATCAAATTTCATCGGTCTCGCATCTATTCACACCGAAATACGCATACACTCTTGTACGGTAAAACACACTATAATAACACAACATAATAAAAAATATCATAAAAGCACGATATCAATCACTCATATACGTACAAAAATAAATCATTCACATCAGTACATACTCGTATTGCGATTATATTGACAATCACAATAATCAGACGCATATCTTTACATCACAACTCCTAACAAAATATACAGATGTTCAAATATATATGCTCTGATATATTGAAACATATTTTAACTAGTGAACGCAGACATACACATTCCTAAAGGTACTGATTACTATGGAGTAACCTATCACGACTTATAACATTAATTCTGCTGAACTAGCAAACTACATAATTCTATATAACTCTAATTTATGTCTCAAAAAAGCTTATAAATAAAACACTACAAAGTAATTCTACGTATTAAAACAATTCCAGTAATGGAATAAACATAATATCGATACTTACAATTACGACGCTGTAATATTTTGCAAACATCGAGAAATATCTACCTTTCGAAGATTCTTTCTTTGTTCACAAATCTTTGTCTTACGGTCCACGTCAATTCACGAATAGCTTCAGCCGAAGTATAATTCTTACCACGTCAATGCCTTCCTCACACATTTCCCAGGTATACTAACATGCAGATGTCAGATAATCTAGGATTTAGGCCCACTCCTTGGCTGAAATCTGATAGGATATTGTGGAACTGACCCAATCAACTCAACTGTCAATGTTTTTGTTTCTCTTTCTACGTGGCGGATAGAACATGCCCCGTTTACAGTGCGGGCTTTCGTTTGATCTCCGACCAATGTATAATACATGGGTTAAAGCTACAAGGTTGACACTGGACAGGCGGCGATTGCGTACACCTCAAACGCGTTGAAAATAGCCTTACATTTATACATCCAGTTACCTTGATTGAAAGAACGTGAAAACCATTTAGGTTTTGGTTGAAAAAAGCCGCACATAAATAACATGTTCCGCTATTAATGGTTTGCGTTTTTGGTGACTATGTATTAAAGGCTGTATAAAGTATACTAAATGATGAAAATAAGCATGGATTTCCATTCTGATATACAAAGAAATCAACAGAGGTACACACACACACTCATATATATATATATATATATATATATATATATATATATATATATATATATATATATATATATATATATATATATATATATATATATATATATATATATATATTGGGCCAAATAGCTATACGGTGTTCGGCTAAACAGTAACGGCCGGACCGAATACGAATAGTGGTCACGTGACATCTGTTTCTGTATATGCGGCTATTACAGCGAAAGGACGTAAAAGTAACTCTCTCATTAACATAATATATGCTGTGGTTCGTGCTAGACGTTGCCTACTTCCTGGACCTTGGTATCTAAGTGTCGGTGGTTTCATTCTTTGTGTACAGTGACTGAATCTTAATGTTCTGCTTTTGAAGCTTGAGTAGGTCAATTGTTAGTTAATCTTATCAGTTAATTTTACATTAGATTCAACTTACAGTTTGTTACTTCAATGATAGATACGAGAAGTCCAGTTTGGATGTTTTTCAAGATTTGCAACGATGAAGCAAAAGCAAAGTGCCAGTTGTGCAACACAAACATTTCCCGCGGCGGTATTTCAGCGAAGACATTCACAACAACTCCATTGAGTAACCATTTGGCATCCAAACACTCGGACTAGTACATGCAGGTCATAAACCAGAAAGCAGAAACAACAGCTTCGGTAAGTTTGACATCTGGCATTCAGCAGACAGAAAGGACTCAGTAAACACTAAGCGACATCATCAACAAGAAAACAAAATTGGTCTATCGACAGACCAGAGGCGCAAAAAGTAGAACGGGCCATTGGAAAAATTATTGCCTTTGACATCTAGCTATACTCAATTGTTGATGTTAGTGGGTTTAAAGAACTGATTGATGTACTTGAATCAAGATACGTGCTACCAAGCCGCTAATTCTTTTGTGAATAAATAATACCTGAGATGTACGATACAGTGAGGGTTGTGTCCACGCTACCATCAGCGAAGCAAACTTTTTGTGTCTAACTACATATACTTGGACAGCGCAGGCAAAGACAACATCATTCATGAACTTAACGGCACATTGGATCCATGACAAATATGCACGCCAAGCTGTCGTCGTTGTAATTCATTGTGAAAAGTTTGATGACAGCACACTGGAACTTGACTAGCTGATGCTCTGCTGGCCATGAGTTGAAATATTTTTTTTAAAAAAAACAACATGTCCACTTGGTCATACGTGATGGAGGTGCCGACATGATGAAACCAATACGTGATGCAGATCTTCCCAGTGTCAGAATTTTTGTCCACACCCTGCAGCTGGCTCTGCATTACGTCATTCTGACACAGCCATCTATTGCTGACTTGATATCACTCTCTCACGAAAGATTATGGGACATTTTCGACATTGTTCAAGTGCTACCTTGAGCCTTCATGACATTCAAAAACAACTCTGAGTGGCAAACCATCAGTTGCGTCAGGGTGTATATATCAGATGTAATTTGACATACCAGATGCTGGATCGTTTGATAGAACAAACAATAGCTGTATAGCTGAATGTGACGAGAAGTACAACAATGCGCTATCCATGACGACAAGACAGTGGGATTTAGCACCAAGAAATGTTGCAATTCTGCAGCCGTTTGAACAACTAATAATGAAATAAGCTACAGCAATTCCTGCTTTTAAATGATCCTACCAGCTGTTCTGGCTATCTTGTTGTACCTTCAGAAAGATGATTTTGACGAGGGCATCAAGAAGACAATCAACGAACTGATAGCATCATTAATGAGAAGATTTCCGGGCTTAAATGAAATTAGCATGTATGCAGTGTCAAATTGGCTTGGATCCACGTTTATCTACCACTGTGCAGCAAGTACAAGCCAAGACAGACATTACGACTTGCTGCATAACTATGCCATCCAACGTCATCTACAGCTACAGTCTAGCCGTCTAACATTTTCCTGCAGCTGACGAACAACTGCCAACAAAACAACAGAAAAAGACGACTTTTAGAGGTCGGAGATCAGTTGCAGCCTGTTGAGCCACAGAACAACGACATGTCTGTCACCATAGAAAAAGAAGTCAACAACTACCAAGCAGAGCCGTGTATTCCAAGAGATACTGACTCATTGGATTGGTAGAAAATAAAGATTTCAAGCTTTTCCACTTTGTGTGACTACAAAGAGATACCTTTCTGCACCACTTACGAGCATACCAAGCGACTTTCTCTTTCGTACAGCTGTTGTATACTTCAGTGAAACGAGAAGCTTCCTTAATGCTGACAACATGGATCAATTGGTGTTTCTGAAAGCAAACGCAGCATTCATGCATTAACTAAACTGTAAGTGACAATTTCTAAGTTTAGTTAAATTAGTTCCATCCCAAAGCGGTTTTAAGACGTTTGTGGGCCATAGGCACAAAGCTCTGACCTTAAAAGTAACCAGAATTGCGCCTCAATATCTCTGTCTCAGATATAGAGTACTGCATTGCATTTCCAGGTGCATGTGTGTCATTTTGTTAAATTTATTAATATAGTACTAACCTGCTAACACAACAGACACCGAAATTTTATTTTTGGGCTGCCGTGGGGCCATAGACATGTGCCTCGCGTACCTATGACTTAAAAGGGCACTGTCTATTTCCTAGTTTACACAGACTGGCATAACGATGCAAATATTACATGCAGTTAACTGTTTATATTTAACTTATGTATTAAATTTACTGAACTGAAAGTTTTGCTTACATCTGAAATTTTGAATGCTGTCGGTAGACCTACTTTGTACACTGTGTTCGTATTGGGCAGAATAGTTGGTCCAATTATTCATATTCGGCCTAATGGTATATATATATATATATATATATATATATATATATATATATATATATATATATATATATATACATACATATATATATATATATATATATATATATATATATATATATATATGAAAACACACACACACTGGTTAATTAGATAATGCCTCTTGTAAGAGTTTCCACACATCAATATCAGCAGTATATCTTTTGAATTGCCATGTTTAGATCACGATCTTTGGAAATAGTGTATGTATGAATTTTTCTTTGGTTGCCAAATGCCTAACAAAGCTCCAATTGGTGTAAGTATCTTTTTTACCCGCCTTGATACACATACCAGTATATGATGTTATTCATAGTCATTCAGTCAAAAGAAACATCATAATATACTTAGGTGTTTTTAGTTACGAAACAAGTTTCAGTCGACGAGATCTAAATCTAATAATCGCAGTTTTTTTATTGAATTAGAAAGAGTTGATATTATTCCACCGTTAGCATTTTCTGGAGCAGAATGAATCCTTAGCTAAACATATATAAGAGATTACCGAGGACTGACCGGCTGATGTAATAAACATTTGACCCGTCACTTACTTATCGAATCAAAAGGATCTCAATGCTCAATTGCAAAGCAAAGGAAAAGACGGGTGCGGGCAACACTGAACAAGGTCAGACTACTTTAAAAACTTAGAGAAATTCGACAGTCAATAACATAGGGAGATTTTTTTATTGGCAAGATGTCTGTGTTAGTGAAACGTTTAATATACTTGTGTAATCAACATAAAGGGACAAGTGTAATAATGTCAATAAACGGGCTATAATGGTCGCAATGTTTGTGCCAATACTGCTTTCATTCCTTATGCCATGTAGTTTGTTAAACATGAAATTTTTGGTACCAATCGTTGTGAAATGTAAGGGAACAATTGTAGGGATTATTCATAGCAAAGTATTTTACAAAGAATTTTTAAAGTCAATTATATATCTATAATGATAAGAGAAAAGTGACGTCCATATTAAAATAATAATTAAAAGACAGAGATGTGCCAAAGTCCTTTTAAAAACAGATGTGTACTGGCATTAGTACATAGCATCATAAATCCAATATATTAACTGGACCTAGTGGTTAGAGCGTCCGCCTCGGATGTGGGAGGTCGCGGGTGCGAACCCCAGCCGAGTCATACCAAAGACTTACAAAATGTTACTAATAGCTGTATTAAAGAGGTTAGTGTTAGGGCTGGTCGGCCTGGTGTCAGGATAATGTGACTGGGTGGGACATCATGTTACATGTCTACGGCATGATGCCCCAGTTCTAGACATCACTATTAACTGCCACACTGCAGACATCATAGTATGACTGAAAATTTGTAAAAAGCTGCGTTAAAAATCTAAATCACACACACACACACACACACACACGCGCGCGCGCGTTTTACAGTTCATAGGAATTATTTGATATAAACTTTCTTTCCCTTCCATAATTATTTTATTGTAAACATCTTATTCTGCCGCAGTGTCATTTATTATATATCAAAAAATCTCACCAGATCAAATAAAACTGTGGTACCACCCTATCCTAATGTGCCGATAATATTCTGATAATGATTTCAAATAGACGAAAGTCTGCTGTGACATTTTTATACTTTGGTCCCTTACAAATTGTTCCATGTTTGACTGGCGCTAGTTGTTTTTTGATATATCCAGTCTATATCCCTTTTAAAGCTAAAGAAAGAAAAACGTTGATTATTCCATTTTTTACTTAAATTATAACACATTAGCAGCTGCCGAGTTTAATTGGATTGAATATTTTAACCCATTTTTGAGAACTGAAGGGAAAAGGTTAGATTTAAAACACATGTCGATTTCCATTTACTTATTCAAAATATGATTAGTTTACAGCTGTTATGAGACGGGGGAACAAACAAAAGATGTAAATTTAAGATGTAAGTTGTAGACATTAAAAACGCGTGACTTTACTGAACAATAACGATTCCGCGCTATTTGTATGCAGCAGTGAATGACTTGTTTTATGACGGTTGGTGAGCCCTGATTTTGTAAAATATTTATTATCGCTTTGCAGTGTATTTATAATTTGCTGTTGTTTCATATTCAGTTATGCAAATTCATTTGCATCATAAATGCAGATTTTTCTTAAAGTCTTCAGACTGTGCGAAATGTTTTCGATACCAACACTTTGTAGACTTGGAATTTCATCGATATAGTTGTTGAGCTGTCTGACTGTCTTTATCATCTTTTTTCAAATTAACGCGAAAATAAAATATCTTGTAAATCCTAAGTCATTTATTACAACAATGAACAAAATCGATAATCTTGCCAAGTCATTTATTACAACAATGATGTTACAAGTTCGATAATCTTCCCAAGTCATTTATTACAACAATGAACAAGATCGATAATTTTGCTATATCGTAATAGGGTCATCGATAATCTTGCCAAGTCATTTATTACAACAATGATCGATTATCTTGCTATATCGTAATAGGGTCATCGATCTTTCTCCGCAGTGTGTACCAAAGCATCTGGATACATATTCCCAAGGAAGCAAAATAGTCGAGTTTTTTCGCGGACCGTCTTTTTAAGTACTATAACTTTATAACTCGTGTGGAATGAGAAGGGGCAATAGCACACAAATGATATCCACGGTTTTCTATACTTAGAAAAGCAATACATAAAAAATCTCATAAGTCGTTATGTAGATAGGAAAAATTTATATCCAAACACAAACGTTATTGTCATTTTTCATCCGAGTGTTTTTTTTTTCGGCTGCACACATGTGGAGATCCGACTTCTGCCAAAGTCTGGCTGTGGGTGGTTGTGATCTGGGTGCTACTGTTTAACATATGCTCCAGACAAAATGTTTGCATTTTATCATCGAGGATAGAGGATTAAGCTGTTCTCAGTATGCCGGATGTGATTACAAACATGACACTATTTTCTACCTACCCCTCCCGTTCGATCCTACCCTTTCCCGCTTCAGAGGCAAGAGTATTGCACTTGAATGAGATGACAAAGCAGTAATGCACTATTTGCCACCAAACATCTGGCTTACAAATTGTTTGAGGTCTCATAAGCCAGCCTGCGCACACATGCGTAAATTCGTATAATGAATCATGCAATATTAGCAAAGAATACATTAACTATTTCTTTCCACAAGGGTTAATCATTTTCAACATATTTTGCGGGCATCAAAACTTTTTAAAACCTTTTATATTGTTAAATGAACCACAGCTAAATATGCTTCCTTTGTGATTTAAAAAAATGGTACTAACGGCTAACTAGCTAGACACTCAGCATTAAGAGGCTAGTGTTAGGACTGGCTTGCCTGTTGTCTGGATAATGTGACTGAGTGGAACATCGTGCTACATGTCTGCGGCATGACGCCCCAGTGAATGACATTACCATAAACTGCCACTCTGCAGACATCGTAGTGATAGGACTGAACATTTTTTTGTAAAGCTATTTTAAAAATCCGGAACTCTCCAACACCCAATATATTAATTTTATTTTAGAAATACTGATATATAAAATAAAAATAGGCTTTTGTTGAAATGTATATGTAAATAACAATTCGAAGAAGAATTATTGCCAGATATAATTATAATTTGCAAGAAAGAGTAATTTGAAAGAAAAGGACCCAAGTCATCAGGGATCATGACATCTAGGCCACCAACACGATAAAGCATTGAAGGTCAGCTGTCCAGACCATCGACAGGACAAACGTAGCATAAGAAAAGGCCGTTTTTAAGCCATTAGTATACCCTTAGTATCCGGTTTAGGGATTTAACCTCTTTTTGCCACTTCAACACTTCTATCTAATATTTTAGAGACCTTTACAACTAAGACGATCCTGTCAAAGCCCAATTTTCTTAAAAAATACTGACCTTTCTGTAGTGATTATATTATGAAAGGTCTTAAAACAATAAACAAACCCTTTCCCTAGATCACATATGGAAAAACTAGGCTTCGCTGCCTTTTCTTATACTACTATAAGATCGATCACAACAGAAAACAAACATTTGGTTATAAACAGTTTTGTTTATGACATTGAAATAGGTGATATTAGAAAATGCTTCTGAGACAGAAAAAAATGTTGAGTCTAAGCTAAGCACACTTGGTGGTTGTATTGTTGTTTATAAGCCAAACTATAGCACAACAGGTCAAAATTAAAAAAATCAAGTATAAATATGAGTAGAGATGAAAAATACAAAAAAAGATTTAAAGAAATATATAGAATCACATGAGAAGTTTAAAGCTCAAGTACAAGAGGTTTGAAGTAAACAAGCAGAAGAAAACGAAAAGATGCAAATGTTCGCAAAATATCTTGCAAAAGCAATACCAGATGGTTTGAAAGAGTAATGAAATTTATTTTTGTCTTATAATGACCTAACGAATACGTATTTACACCATCTTTACACCATCGTTTATCAACAAAGTTAGTTAATCCCTGTTTGATAACCTTATCCGTTTTAACACAGTGTGATCAAAACGAGCTTATTTCTGCAGTGTGTTTCTTATTATTAAATAACACGCAGATATAATCATCATGTGAAATATTATGTTTTACAACACATTTCTTTACACCTTTTGATTTTTTTGTAAGCTTTCCATCTTCTGTTTTCAACGAGTTCATCTTTTATCGTAATCCGATAAACTCAAAAACAGATTTAAAACAGAACTCGTCTTTCACCTTTCCCATAACCTTTTTGTTAACTGATTGTATTTTAGAGATCTGATAAATCAAACTCATCGCGGTGATTATAAACGTCTTGATAAACATCTTCTGCAAAAATTTCATATACCAACGAATCTGTACCTGTGAATAACAGATTGGAATTAGGCAAGACTCATTTTTTAACAAAATCATTATGAAAATTATACATCAACCATTTTGATGTCTACAGCACTGCTGAGCCCACGAATATTTGTTTATTCAGGACCAAGTCGTGTTATATTTTTTGACCATGACAAGATCTTCTCCGATGTTACTAACTTACCATTTCGTTTCTGGTTATTAATAATTTCAATATCCAGTCTATTACGAATATTTTTCATGGTTTTACCAAAGACGAAATTGTTTGCGCTTGAAAAAGTCTTTTTTTTCGAAATCTGTAGTTGCTTTCATACTCATATCGTCAAAAAATTTAACCTAATCGGGCATCCGATTAATTATCGGATTAATTAATTATTAATTATTAATACTCGATGAATCTTACGTAACTTTAACCCATGATCAAAGTGCTTGTTTTAGATTTCTCCAATGACATATAATTAAGCTTTTGCATTAGATTAGGTACCAGCTTTTTATGTTACATGGATTGCTAATATGGTTCTGTAATTGAGCAGCTGTTAATAACGAATCTGGAATAAAAAAAATTTTCAGGTAGAAATGTGTAATTGTTATGTAAATCGTGTAATTCTTCGAGATAATCAACATCATCTTCAACATGATGAGTAAAAGGTGATTCTGATAAATCGTCGGTCAGATTCTTGGCTCGATTAATGAAATATGATGGAGTCACCCAACCGACACAACGACATGGCAGTGGATGTGAAATGAGTAAAGAGCGTTTTTAGCTGATATATTTTTCATTATTTAACGAGGAGTAAAACTTATCCTTGCATGGTAATGCTGTTTCACTTAGTCTTTCAAAATCGTTGATAAAGATACATGGAAAGATGCCTTGCTCTTTCATCATTTTCGTATTATCATTAAAATACCCTGATAACGATGTGAATTCGCTGCAATTCTTTGCAAGGGCATCTAAAGGTTATGTCATGAACTGCATACTGAGCGACCCAACTGTCAACGACATTTTTTTCCCAGCATTATTTGGAATGAAATTAATTTTGCGATCTTTACATAATCGTACAATCTCACGATGTATGAGTGCACGCAAGATGAAATGCCCTTCATATCCTCTAAAAGTATGGGCGATACAACGAATAAACTGTAGGGAGTGGAATTTGATATTGAAACTGTTGTGAGCTGCTCCTCTTTAACGTCCGGTGATGTGATAATGATCGTGGACTTTTTTAAGCGCTATAAAATTTTCTAAATTTTGTGTTGGAAATAATTGCTCACAAATGTGACAGTGAGTGGCCGTTTCATATTCGTTATGTTGTTGTTCTGAAAGGGGAATCATTGGCGTTGTTTTGCTGAGCTTGTCCATCAACGTTGCTGCTTCTACAAACAGATTTCTCAGTAACCAGACTGCAGGGTCTTGTTCACTTTTACTTCGATATATTTTCAAACTCTCCGATAAAGTTGGATGAAATAAGAAGCTGATTTTATACGCCACTGCAACAGCCACATGTTCACTCATATGTGTTGTCAAACGAGATCCTGCAGTACTGATGTCATCAGCAAGTTGTAGTATTGATTCATAATCATGCAATACAGTGGACGTATAATAAATGTCTTCTTATGGCTTTTAAAACTTAGTATTTTATCAATCTTTTTTGGTAGCGTGGTTCGTTGATCATAAACACAACAGTTCAAGTACTCTTGCAATAGTATATCATGTGTTTTTCTATCATGATTTGAAAATCCGTGTCAACATTTATAACAGAAATATGTTTTATGTTTATGTTTGTTATACTGACTGACTACTAATCGGCTAAAATTCGTAATCCAATAATTATGTTTCTTACGGTATCAGGACATCTCCCTGTGGACATCCACCCCTCGACATATCCCCCTGAA
Source organism: Potamilus streckersoni (assembly GCA_016746295.1). Classification (NCBI taxonomy): domain Eukaryota; kingdom Metazoa; phylum Mollusca; class Bivalvia; order Unionida; family Unionidae; genus Potamilus; species Potamilus streckersoni. The sequence goes on along the minus strand of JAEAOA010002046.1, from coordinate 480,676 downwards.
CAGTTTGCAATATTAGCGAAGCCCAGGACGATCCCGGATACTCGCTTTATTTATTCATTGTATCGTTGATCTTTGATGTAAAATCATTCAGTTTTAATGTTTAATTGTACTGTATCTATATAAACTCTAAACGATATCACAAATTCATTTTTTGAAATACCCCAGAGATGGAGTTAATATTTTATTGGCAAAATATCATATTATATGAATTATGTTTTATGATCATGGGAGGGGGCAATGACTAGGTGGAGTCGTATTTGACTGGGGGAAGTCCATGGGGAATGTCCGGGGGATATGTCAGAGAAAATCTGAGGCGAGAGGTGTTCTAGACTCGTTTCGTATAAATAAAAAGATATACCTATTAGGACCATCTGACGGAGATATTCGAAGGGGAAATATTTTCAGTGCATCGTCAAGACCAAAAACGTCAATTCCGCGTGGAATCAGCATTCTATTATTATTCTAGACTTACTTATTTGATTAAGGGGTTATGGGAAATTAGCTCCTGATAAATAATAATATCTAATAATAATAATAATCTATTAATATAATTTTCATAATTATTCTATTGACGTGATCAACTATTTGGAAAAGTGCTGCTAAAATAGTCCACATAACACATTTATTATCATCACTGACAACATTTACACAGCAACGAGTTTTATTTATTTTATCTGGTAACTGTATACATTTACCACCTCTAAGTGAATCATATTTATGAATATCGATTAATAGCTCAATAGTATTAGTAAATGTCTATTTTGATCCTGATCCGGTAAATTCATCTACTTGCTTATCAAAGTTGTCATTAATTTTATTATCAAGATCATCAATATCATAATCATCTTCTTTTTCTTGTTCATTTTCCTTTTAAAGTTTTCATTGTACCAACAGCGACATTTTTCACATCATCATTTTTGAAAATAACAAACGGCTTTGATTCGATATACGGATCTGATAATTCCTCATCAACAGTTCGTTTGAACAATGCGTGAATTTTAACGATTATTTTTACACTGCCATCTTTGTGTTGGATATATCTAATAACATCTTTGACTATCTCTTATAACGGTCTTAATTAACTTTTGTCAAGGCTAACTTTAGAAGCTTTATTAAAACCATCAAACGATGATTGTTTTAACTCATTCTCTAACTTCAATCTATCTTCGAAGATTTTCTTTACATCTGATTTTAGATTTTCCAGATGAGAGTTTGATCTGGGGTACTTTTTATCTTTACCTGTTAATGATTTAAAATCATTGATTAATCTCTTTACTTTATCATCTCGGGTCTTTTAGATTTTCCAGATCAGCATATGCTCTGGGATTCTTTTTATCTTTACCTGTTAATGATTTATAATCGTTGATTAATCGCTTTACTTTATCATCTCGGGTATTTTTTGTTATTTTACCAAGACCCTTGTGTGATTTTATTTCTTCGAGAGTTAGCAGAAACATCATTTTCTGATGTTCTGTCTTTACTCTTTCAACTTCATTTATAAGCTGTTCCATATCAAGATTAGATTTGGATATTTTACATATTTGCCAGCGAGAATCTCATCCATGCTCATCAGCTTTTCAGCAGTTTGTGAACGTTACCCGCTCGTTTACATATTAATAGCTGGATTAGAGGATAAATTGCAAATATATTAAAGAGCCATTTACGTTCTTCAGAGAAAAATGATCACTAGTTTGCATCAGCATAGAGGCTTTCTGAAGTGGATGGTCAAAATTCACTAACCAATCGCGTAGCATCACGAGGTATGATTTATAAGCTAATCCGGATTCAGTCAAATATGAGTCAAAATTCGCTTTTACCAAGGACAAGCACAAAATCGGAGCAACACTTCTGGCATACTTTTAAATCTGTATTTGCCTCGACCAGTATTAAATCCATGAAATCTTGAAATTTTCTTTTATATCGTTATTAGTTGTGCCCCATATTTGTCAACAGTCAAATGTTTTGCGTCAAAATCGTTATCTCTATAGCATATCTAGACCGCATATATTCCTGTTTTCCTATTTTATGTAAATATCTAAGTATAAATACCCAAGTAAGCCATTCCTTTATGTTTCAGTTTTCTAACACATACATACATACATACATACATACATACATACATACATACATACATACATACATACATACATACATACATACATACATACATACATACATACATACATACATACATACATACATACAGACAGACAGACAGACAGACAGACAGACAGACAGACAGACAAACAGATAGATAGATAGATAGATAGATAGATAGATAGATAGATAGATAGATAGATAGATAGATAGATAGATAGATAGATAGATGCAATAAACTGACGATGAACAGTGCGAAACTAGTTACTAACTAGCCTGAGTGCTTTCGACTCATAATGGGTCTTTTTCAAAGGCAAAAATATATATAAGACAAACAAATAAACACAAAAACGTTGTGTTTGTAAACCTCTACATGGCTGTCTCCACATGAGGTAAATTATAAATACAACCAGCTTGTATAGACTTGTTGCGGATACAACAAGTATCCGCAACAAGTCTATACAAGCTGGTTGTATTTATAGTTTTTGTGTTTATTTGTTTGTCTTATATATGTTTTGTATTTGCCTTTAAAAAAGACTCATTAAGAGTCGAAAGGGCTCAGGCTAGTTAGTTACTAGTTTCGCACTGTTCGTCGTCAGTTTATTGCATCTATTTTAATCAATCCCTGACACACGTGATCCCTTGGTGGATCCAGTGCGCTTGAAAGGGTTGTTATTCGCCATATGATGTGTATTCTATATATATATATATATATATATATATATATATATATATATATATATATATATATATATATATATATATATATATATATATATATGTGTGTGTGTGTGTGTGTGCGTGTGTGCGTGTGTGCGTGTGTGTGTGTGTTGTAACTACGCATTCACAGAATGTTGAAACTACACATTCACAGGCAGAATACTGTCATTTGTATGATACAGTACAAAAAGAACAATTGCCATTTCCTAATTACACGAGTTGATATAGCGATTTCAAATTCGCCGAGTCGTACAAATTACGATCGGAGCAATTTATTATCTTTGTTGTTATATTTGTTCTGGTGTAGTTTACATGTTATTTATCAGCATAAAATCCTCCCCACCCCAGCCCACCCCACCCCGTACTATTTCCAATTTAATTTCGTCAACAGACTTCATCTTTCCTTTTAAATAAGTTTTACATTACACTGAAGAAATATTTCTTTTAATGTTAGTTTTGATGAGCACTTTAAATATTTAATTTTAATTAAAAAAATTCCATCCATGCTGAGATCTTTAAGCACGATTTAATAATTTCTAGAATAACATAACACTCTAATTTGACCTCAGGTAAAATAAACATTTTCTAATAAACTATTAACAAATGGAAAATAACCTTTTAGATTGTTCATAATGTTTATAAGATACTTATAATTAGAATATAAAAAGTGGTAAACACAATGACAAATATAACAAACCTTTTAGTTTAAACGTACTCATCGATAAACGATTTAGGTATGCTTTATTTGTTAACAAAATGTAAAAAGAAAACGATTCAGGTTAAGCAAAAAATGAATTTAATTTTGGACAAGGTCAAATTTAATAAATTATGTAAGGTCATCAAAAGTACATAATGAAATAAATAAAATTTAAAACTACTAACAAACTAACAAGCAATGTAAAGGTAATATACCTAACATAAATGACGTCTACCAGTATAGAAAATGTTTTTATTCAAAGGTGAAGAATATATGGGGTGTGCATAATTTGATTTCATTCACAAAAATGGACACATTCTTTACAATCACGTGGTCATGAAATTTAATGCGATCAGAAGCAATCAAAAGCGTTAACAAATACTGTATTTTTTCTGTTGGAACAAACATTAGTTTAATACCTAAATTTTGTGAACACTGTTGATAATTTTAAAGTTAACATTTCAATGATCAAAATGAAACGAAGTCTACCGATGTATAAGGGTACCCCAAAGTTTGACACCACAAATTTGTGTATCAACCATATGATCCATTGCGGCTTTACCCGAACCGTCACGAATATTTACGGTTAATTGAGAAGCAAAGAAAACATATATGTGCAGCGAAACAGTATCTAAGGGAACACAGGTTATTGTAATATTAATCTATGTCGGACGTTATGGGGTGAGTAAAAGATAGAATGACCAAACTATTAATGGCTGAATAGGTTACCATGTCAGGCGTGAATATACATTTTTTTAAAAAATTGTTTAAAGAGTCCAGGCTCTTTCAGAGTTGTGAAGAATATTTTCATTCTCTATATCTACATTCTCAAGTTTTACTACATCTAGTAAACCATTTGTTTTCATTGTGAATCTGTATGCTGCAAAAACTTTTAATATGGTCTACGAAGAAATATTTTAATGGGGAATACATTAAAAATATTAGGCTATTATCTGGCATGTTCAATCAGAAAAATCCGATACCAAAGTTTCTTTACAGACACTGTGGTCGACCAAATCCATTAGTTTTGGCAGGAAAATATTTTCAGCGATGATAACCCATCTTCTTATTTCCTGGACGGGTAATTAATAATAGTGCAACAGTCTGCCTGGAAACAGACTAAAATTGATATCTAGCATGTATTTCTCTATAAAAAACAACACTACCACAACCAATAATAATAATAATAATGATGATGATGATGATGATGATGATGATGATGATGATGATGATGATGATGATGATGATAATAATATAATAATAATAATAATAATAATAATAATAATAATAATAATAATAATAATAATAATAATAAGAAGAAGAAGAAGAAGAAGAAGAAGAATAAGAAGAAGAATATAATTAATAATAATAATAATAATAATAATAATAATAATAATAATAATAATAATAATAATAATAATAATAATAATAATAATAATAATAATATCAAACATGGTAGGACAACATTGTTTCTTGGATGAACCTGTACCGAAAAATAGGTTAAAGTAGTCAAACACATTCTATAAGTGAAAATTTTAAAAAATTTCGGCAACATCAATATTTATACAAAGATTTGGAATACACCCCAGGCTTTCATTGCCTTTATTCGTTCATTTATGCAACAGTACATTGTTTATGAACTATGTATTATATTGACTGTGCAATTTTTGCCCACGTAAAATCCATGATATTCTGTTAGGTTCTCATGCAAGACGTAATATTGTCAGTACAGAAAGTGTAATGTCCTCTTAAATGCGCGTGTTTTAATGAAAGTAGTATGATCGTAGAAATTTAAAATATAGAGCAGAAACGTAAGCATTATAAACTAGATTCCTTGTCGCACAAACATGTATGAGAATTCTGTACGAAAAAAACCGATATACTATGGAGACAGGAAATTCAAAGGAATATCCGTACAAGAATTAAATAAAAAATGGAGCGGGGATAAGATATAAAGAGAAAGTGACAACTTACTAAATGTGAGAAAGATTTGGGAAACACACTGAATAAAACGAAAAGCCATCCAAACTGATACATATGCAAACACACACACACACACACACACACACACACACACACATATATATATATATATATATATATATATATATATATATATATATATATATATATATATATATATATTAATATTTGTATATATATATATATTAACATTTTATATATATATATATATATTATTATTTGTATATATATATATATATATATATATATATATATATATATATATATATATATATATTATAAAAACTGAACACAACACTAAGACAGATTGCACTTTAGACGTTAATATATGAATGAATAATGTTTAAAGCCAACAACGTTGATGTAGAAAGCTGACACAATAATAGAGCCAGGATGCAGTTCAGTTTCCTTTACAAAACATTAAAAGTTATGAACAAGTTTAGGAATTTCCAAATGGAAAAGTTAATGTTCTCGACTCAGGTTCAAATAAACATGGTCACTTCTAGTGATAATGATCGGAATATTTACTCTATAATCATAGATAAATATTAACTCTGTATTCTGCTACTTGCAAAGTAAATATCACTAGTCTTTCAGATCATTAATATGACTTTAGATTAAGGTTAATTACAAAATAAAGATATGCACAACATATAATCACGGAGAAAATACAGCAAAAAATACAAATTAAATATACAAAACAATATTGTTTACAACTTAATGCGGTACCATGTGTGTATATATAGTTAACATACTATTAATAACTTTATGCACATCTGTCAGTTTGTCCTTCTGGGATTTGATTAAAGTCCCATAGCAATGGTTCAATTTTGAGCGTTAAATACATCGCAGTTTCTCCTCTTGTCGCTAGGTATTCATTTAATCATGTTTCATTTTACCCATATATACATTGATCACGACAGGAATGTAGATGAATAAACCGTAGAGAAACCCGAATTCACTTGAGTGAAAGACCTTCTTATCGGTTGATTCTGTAACTCCAGTGAACTGTTGACATGTGTTTTACGTATGATTTAACTATTCGGTATACTTTGTCACTTTCGTCAGTCATAATGCACTGACAAACGATGACAACGCACCAAGAACGACATTGCTAAGCACAAACAGCAAAATAGTTTCCGATCAAAAACCACAAGTAGAAGTAGGCTTTGTAATCAGTTCTCCTCTCTCTCTCTCTCTCTCTCTCTCTCTCTCTCTCTCTCTCTCTCTCTCTCTCTCTCTCTCTCTCTCTCTCTCTCTCTCTCCTTCCGGTGGCCTAGTGGTTAGAGCGTCCAACTCGGATGCGGGGAAGTCGTGGATTCGATTCCGGTTGAGTCATAAAAAAGACTTACAAAAATGGTACTAACAGCTGCCTCGCTTGACGCTCAGATCTCACTGGACAGTTTCGTATTTTGACACCCCCCCCCTAATTTTTAAGGTAGAAGGCATGAGCCTGATTATCAGAACCCTAGCATTTATAAACTCACACATAAGCTAAATCTGTAATGTGGTTGACATTTACTTTGAGTTAGGCTTGTAAATGGGTTGCCTTGTTGGTGACTGCCTGTCGCAGTTAGACTAGCACTGGAGATCAAATGCGTAACTTAGTCTGCAAATGTGCATCCGACTTGGCTTACGTATTTACATGTGTCTGCTTCAGAGGTAAATATCTAAAAATCTGCATGGTTGAGGGGTGATGAAAAGTATGTTAATTTGTTATACTATTAGTGAACTTTCAAGATCAATAAGGTACATACTGACTCTGTGAGCCTGCTTCTCACAGGAACAGGTTGAAAATAGCTCTTTTCTGTCAAAAATTAATGTAAAAAAGAGGGGTTGGTGGTAGTATAGGTTCAGTATCAAAACCCCCAGTTGCACAAGGAATTAACCTTAATACCTTAGTCAGAATCTTACAAGCATCCTTTCAACAAAAATCATTAGTTAGTTTTTATTTGTATCTTTATTGTAAAATTATGATCATTTTTCTGCAATAGGTCATTGTCGGATGCAAATTTGGCAAAACAACTGTCCGGTGAGACCTCAGCATTAAGAGGTTAGTGTTAGGAATGGTCGGCATGGTGTCAGGATAATGTGACTGGGTGGGACATCATGCTACATGTCTGCGTCATGATGCCCCAGTGCTAGACATCACTATAAACTGCCACACTGCAAACAGCGTAGCGACATGAATGAAAAATTGTAAAATCTACGTTAAAAATCATAATCACATCACATTATATCACATCTCTCTCTTTCTGTCTCTGTCTGTCTCTGTCTGTCTGTCTGTCTCTCTCTCTCTCACACGCACACACACACACACCTCTCCGGTGGCCTAGTGGTTAGAGCGTCTGCCTCGGATGCGGGAGGTCGTGGGTTCTTTCCCCGGTCGAGTCATACCAAAGACTTACAAAAATGGTACTAACACCTGCCTCACTTGACGCTCAGCATTAAGAAGTTAGTGTTAGGAATGGTCGGCATGGTGTCAGGATAATGTGACTGGGTGGGACATCATGCTACATGTCTGCGTCATGATGCCCCAGTGCTAGACATCACTTTAAACTGCTTCACTGCAGACAGCGTAGCGATATGAATGAAAAATTGTTAAATCTACGTTAAAAATCATAATCACATCACACCTCTCTGTCTCTCTCTGTGTCTGTTTGTCTGTCTGTCTGTCTGTCTCTCTCTCTCTCTCTCTCACACACACACACACACACACCTCCTGTGGCCTGGTGCTTAGAGCGTCCACCTCAGATGCGGGAGGTCGTGGATTCGATTCGGGTCGAGTCATACCAAAGACTTACAAAAATGGTACTAACACCTGCCTCACTTGACGCTCAGCATTAAGAAGTTAGTGTTAGGAATGGTCGGCATGGTGTCAGGATAATGTGACTGGGTGGGACATCATGCTACATGTCTGCGTCATGATGCCCCAGTGCTAGACATCACTTTAAACTGCCACACTGCAGACAGCGTAGCGATATGAATGAAAAAGTTTTAAATCTACGTTGAAAATCATAATCACATCACATCACATTACATCACATCTCTCTCTCTCTCTCTCTCTCTCTCTCTCTCTCTCTCTCTCTCTCTCTCTCTCTCTCTCTCTCTCTCTCTCTCTCTCTCTCTCTCTCTCTCTTTCTCTCTCTCTCACCTCTCCGGTGGCCTAGTGGTTAGAGAGTCCAACTCGGATGCGGGAGGTCGTGGATTCGATTCCGGTCGAGTCATTCCAAAGACTTACAAAAATGGTACTAACAGCTGCCTCGCTTGACGCTCAGCATTAAGAGGTTTGTGTTAGGAATGGTCGACATGGTGTCAGGATAATGTGACTGGGTGGGACATCATGCTACATGTCTGCGTCATGACGCCCCAGTGCTAGACATCACTATAAACTGCCACACTGCAGACAGCGTAGCGATAAGAATTAAAAATTGTTAAATCTAAGTTTAAAATCATAATCACATCACATCATCTCTCTCTCCCTACCTACCTACCTACCTACCTATCTACCTACCTACCTACTTACCTACATACCTACATACCTACATACATACATACATACATACATACACACATACATACATACATACATACATACATACATACATACATACATACATACATACATGCATGCATGCATGCATGCATGCATGCATGCATGCATGCCTGCCTGCCTGCCTGCCTGCCTGCCTGCATACATACATACATACATACATACATACATACATACATACATACATACATACATACATACATACATACATACATACATACATACATACATACATACATACATACATACATACATACATATAATGAATTCACAAGTCATGTACAAGTCCTACTCATTCTCAATTTTCCTGAAACACATTGAACGCGATCAAGTTATACCTACAAACATTGAGGAAGTGTTTTTGGTATGGATTAACACTACATTTTGCAATGCGATGCCAACCCATAGATGTGTGTGTGTGTGTGTGTGTGTGTGTGTGTGTGTGTGTGTGAGAGAGAGAGAGAGAGAGAGAGAGAGAGAGAGAGAGAGAGAGAGACAGAGACAGAGACAGAGAGAGACAGAGACAGAGACAGAGAGAGATGATTATGCATGGATAGAAGATTATGCAATTGATAAAGATTATGCAATGACAGAAATTTACGATGTAAAGAGATATTTCTTTCATCTACCATCTGAAATGTGTGGTCTTCCACATACTACATAACTGGAATAAATGTAAGAATTCGCAAGATTAAAGTGTGGCAAACTTAATTTGGGGAACAGATCAGAAATTTTTACAGAGCCGTTTAAAGGCATAAACATGCGATGCACGTGCCTAGAGCCCCGTGCAGCAGGCCCAAAAACAAAAATGTTGGTGTTAGTTATGTTAGTAGTGTAGTATTATATTAACAAATTTTAAAACATATCACACATGCATATGGAAATGCAATGCTATACTCTTATCTCTGAGACTGTGACTAAGGCGCAATTCTGGTAAGTTTTGAGGCTAGAGTTTGTGCCTAGGGCCTCCAAACTTCTTAAAACGGCTCTGAATTCTTATTAGATTTATTCAGATCATTATGAAGACTGAAATATGATTATGACTCGATTATGGTTAATCAATTCTAAATCACACCTGCATGTGCTGGATCCGATACGCACTCTTGGATTTAGATACGCTGGGTCCGATACTCACTCTAGGATATAGACCTCTTGGGTCCGATACTCTTTCAGGGATTTTAGATCCATGGATGCATTTAGAACGTCTCCCTTCAGGATTCCGATATGTAGAGACCAATGACACCCCATGGCACCATCGCTAGCCCCATGATATTATCGATAGCCCATTACCGAACAATGCTTATATAAAGAAGCCATTGACACCTCATGGCACCATCGCTAGCTAAACGGTACCATCGCTAGCTCCACGGTACCTTCGCTAGCTCCACATACCATTGCTAGCTCCAAGGCACTATCGCCAGCCCCACGTGCCATCGCTAGCCCCAAATACCATCGCAATTCTTTTACTGAATAACGCTTTACAGCATCCGTTTTATTACTGGAGAGTGTCGAACTATGTTTAGTATAAATCGAAGAGATGAGGTGGTATCGTACCCATTGAGTACCGGACACATGATTCATGTATTCGCCCTTAAGGGTGAATCTCAACGGTCGTGTGTACCCACCAGTTGCTCACATTCTTGTTGAGTGTGTCGATTTCCAGCCTGAGAGACAGAAGTATGTTTTTTATGTTAACTGCTTTATAAACCGCGCGAGGACCTATCAACCGAGAATGTCTTGGACTTTTTAAATTAATACGTTTTGTACAACAAATTTTGTTCATGTTGTAATTATTTTACATGTCTTACATTTATCTATTGTTTTCTATATAGTTTGTAGATTTTTAAATTGTTTCACCATTTTATATTTTATCTTCATACTTACATTTGTAACAATTGTTTATCTTCCCGTGATTGTTTTATACAAATTTATTTTTACATTTTTTTTCGAACATCCACCTTTAGTTGGCACCATTATACCCTATTGAGCTGAGGTGCGGAACAGGGCTGCTTCAAACAAAATAATCGACTAAACACACATCCCGAAAAGAGATGGGATGTAGTCATCGATGAAGAAGGCATCTCGTAGTAGATAAAGATCGCATGACCAAGTTATTAACTCTCATGCAAGTAGTTTAGTGTGCTTCTTGAGCGTCAATGGAAAATCCAATCAAAAAGGTATCCCAGCACTTTGGCGTCATGATTTTTAGCGTCAAATGGCACACCCTGGGTACGTTAGCGTCAATGAGAATTTTGTATAGAGACAATAGGATTGGAACAGGTGGGATGATGTCGCCGTACTAGACACTTGCAACAGCGTAGGAAGGGACTGACCTAAATACGCGCGACTATTCTAGGTAGGGACAAATACAGTTGAAGCAGAGACATATATAATATATATGGTAAAGGGAGAATAAATATCTTTTCGAGGCAAATGAGTTGCCCTGAAAAGAGCCTTTGAGGGGTTGTTATTGTTGTTGTTGATGTTATTGTTGTTGTTGTTGTTCTTCTTCTTCCATCATCTAAGAAAAAATACCATATATATATATATATATATATATATATATATATATATATATATATATATATATATATATATATATATATATATATATATATATATATATATATATATATATATATCTTCACAAGATAACGCGAAACAAACACACACACATATCAGTAATGGAGTGAGTGTTTATAATCACACTACTCTACATTCACACAAACTGGCAACTTGGAAGTCTCTTTTCTAGAGATCTGGTTAGCTCTGAGAAGGGCTGTTTTGCTTTTGTACTTCAAATGCATCTGTCAATGATGACATCTTTCAGATGGTGCCCCACACACGCATCGCCGTCTCCAGTCGTTCTCCCAATTAACTGTTCTTGTGAGCGCAGACAGGCTTGAGTGGCCTCATTAAGACAGTTTTCACTTTGAGGGATTCTGAAGACATGTTCTCTCAGTCATATCCTATGCAAGACCCGAGGATGATGATGGCTCTGCGGCTCCCATTTTTGTCGCTGTCTCTCCAATACTTCCAAGGCTATCTGCTTTCAGTTTTCTGTTTGGGGGACAGCGATTCTTGGAGGTGGTTGTGGCTTTGGCAGTGGTTGATGTAGTAGTGATGGTAGTGGCGGTGTCCTCACTGTAGGTTTTATCTCACGCTGAGATCTTAGTATTAGGTGATGTAGGATTCCTTTTTTTCTTTCTCCTCTTCTTTCTTTTTCTTCTCATCCTCTTCTTCCAGCTTGATTGCTTCGGCAATCGCTTCCATGGCCAGATAATCTAGGCTTCGCCTGGAATACTTCAGATGTATTTGAAGTCACAGAAGTTTACTGATTCTGCTACTCATGTTGATACTTTAACGATATATAGCTAGGCTGACCAGTGCTTGGCTTTATATCCATGTTGTACGGACGTGAAGGAAAACAACGTGATTAACTTAGCATGGGTGATTCCAGACTGAACCTTCCCTGACACTAAAAAAAACCAACCATCACATCAAACGTGCGGACCTAAAAAATAATCACGTTAACTTTCTTATTTGCAAACACAGACATGTACTATCAGACAGACAGAGAAACCAGGTACTTAGAGACACACTTGCATTATTTAAAGATAAAAAATACCATATTTGGCAATTTAATTAGTACACTTTTCTAAACTGTTGGAGTAGCCTTGTAAAGAGCTGTTTTTGTTGACGGGTAGTGATAGCAGTCATTTATTGTCTAAGATTGCGTCCCCGTCTGGCAGCAGACATTCCTACAAGATACGGGAAAAGAGAAGGAGAACTCCTTGGTGTCCACACGACAGTCAACAAAGCCTCAGTCTGGTTCATGCTGCTGTTGCTGATGATGATTTTGCTGATCTCTCTGCTTCTTAAGTCTGTACTTCTCTGTCCATTCGTCTTGCTTTTTTCTTCATTTCCTCGCTGAAGACCTCTTATACAAGGTCTTGGGTTATTGATAGTATCCTGACATTCTCTGATTCATCAGGCTTCGGTATCAGGTTTAGCCTGACACAATGTAAATTGACATAGGCTTCTCTCGGCTAAACTAGTCTGGAAGGCATATTCAAAATTAAACTACGGATGGCCAGACTGGAGTCCGACCTGCTTTATACGGTGCAAACGCGGAGGTGATAGAAGTATCGCTACTGGGTTTTGGTTAGGACGGAGCGTTATGATAGCTCATGTCATGGTGAGGGATAGAGAAAAGTCAAAGAGCATATATTCACAGTGATGTTTTAAAACAAACGACAGACACGCTTTTTTTAAAACACAAAACACAACATTTTGTATTCAACAAACCATTAGCAAGAAATAATAGCATCAAACAAATTAATTTTGACAAGGTTGACAACGTTGTGAAATCATATGAGATTTCCACTGATGGAGGTCATGAGGCCATTGATGTACACCACGTTTTCTAGTTAAAGATAAAAGATAGCCATAACGGTCACGAAACCATCAATATACTTTCTCATCATTTCTAAAAGAGTTACGATCAAAATAAATCACTCAATGTTCTAAAGAATATCTCAGACAGCCACCCAGTGGGTTCTTGGGAAATAAGCTTGTTGGTCTTGAGGTTTGCGATGAGTTGGTTCATCTTTAGCACACACGACAGGATTCCAAGAAGCAGTAACAAACAGGTAATAAAGTTCCCAGGTATCCATTTTTTCACAGGTAATGACAAGACATCAATTCGATTGTGACTTTTTGCTTGAAAATATCTGTCAAAGCACCTTTTTTGTTTCGTCTCAGCACTCTGGGCTAAGATATTTTATATGTGATATATCTCCAGAATAGACAATGTATGACAGGAATGAACACGCAAACATTTATACCACTCATGCAACACGGCTTCTTCCGAAATGAGACCCAAGCTTCGTCAAGATACTAGTCCAATTTTTCTTTTTGACTCATCATCAGACATTTATCGTGTTGAATTTGACTGGAATGATCGTTTTGACATCATTAGCATTCATTCTAGACCAATTCCGTAATTTTATCTGACAGGTATTGAGAAAAACAGAAGACTAAATATTGTTCTTGTTGTGGCCGTCTGGATGTGACCACTACCGTATCCTCTTCGTATTTGTCTTGGGTTTCTCTTTTCACGTTATTCGCACATCCATTTTTCCATAGATTCTCTACTGTTCAAAGAGTGATACGAGTCTTGCATAGTTTGTAATAATCTAGAATGACTTTTCTCAAGCTGTTTATTTCTATGGAATACAGTTCCACACGTAGTTAACTTGATTTTATTGGGTGAAAATGTCCTTCGTCTGGAGTGATGCCATGGTCTGGAGTGAAATATAAAGCCCACAGAGTGTAACTTCCTGTGTAATCTTAGTACGAAACACCATGGCTGGTGTTGGTTTTCAGCTGTCGTACAGGGAAAAGTACGATCTCAATTCTTCAGGTTAAAGTTAGGTTTGAAGGGTCTGGTACCCAACATTTTGCCATTGTGAATGACTTTGATGTTGGAAACCCTGTAGTGCTTAAAATGGAAAGGATTTTGATCGTATGCTCCGTTGAGGGCTGCATTGCTAACGATACCACTGATTAAACGTTTTGGGTAACTTTCCTTGGAACAGACGATCTTCGATCATGGATCAAATAATCTTCGATCATGGCGAAAGTTTTCTCTTCTACACTTCGTATTGGACACTTGGCAGTTGTTTTGCTCAACGTGTGACTGATGTCGTTTCCCACTTTAGGTAAAACTTCTAATCGACGTAGCTAAATTCGGAGTTCTTGGATGATGGTTTTGAAGTCGTTAGCATGATCCATCAAATGGAAAGTGACACTGCTAAGATTCAGGCTCAGGCGGATAACCACTCCGTTGAGCAAATACTTGTCTTGCAACCACATGTGCAAATGCAAACGATTCATCAGTTCTAAACTACGTCATCCAGGAGTTTCTATCTACGGTCGTTAAAGACCACATTGTGAGGATCGTCATCTGCTGTCAGGGCTGTGTCGTGAAACTTGTCTTCACCTGCAGTGGTCGGATTCCAAAGACGCAAGCATCCAGATGAGTATTCTTGGTCGATTTCCGTACGTCAAGAGATTTTATAGGTACGCTCGGTAAGGATTATGAAACAGCTAACCAGTTCGTTATTCATATACAAATCTACTTCAATGAATAAGGAATGCATTAAATTTGTGACGAATGCTGCTTCATCATCATAATATACACCGCTGTTGTCCGCAATTTTGACCACTTTCAGTTTCAGGTAGAAGTAACTGCTATCCATATCGATGTAATCTTCGGTATGTCCTTTGATTTCAAACTTGATGGGAGCTGAATTTGTCAAAGAGGAGACGAGATGAAATTCGATCCATTGGGATTCTTGCATAGTCATCATGGTGGGTGGCATGGCAAACAAATCCACTTTCGACTTGAAATAGCACAATACTTTTGTTGCATCATTTTTCTCATTGAAAATTGTCAATAATCGTAAACGTCTAATTCGGGCGGTTTTTTCGTAGTCCTTCTTGCTCTAGGGGTGTGAAGTCCTCTGAAGGGGTGTCGTCGTCGTCTTTTTTTTTGCCTTGTCCTTGTTGCTCTAGGCAAGCAGGACTGACTGACTCGGCAGCGTCTGGAACATTTATAGGAATTTCTCGTCGGCTCAAAATAGTATTAGTAGTGAAGGCTGGTTCTAACCCAGAGACTCATAAAATGCTCCAAACAGGTATCAATCGACCATCCCGTCAACACCCCATGATCACTATCTTCTTGACCATCTAAACATATGATACATCATCATCTATGTCGTCATTTAATTTTTCGATGACAAAAAAATTACTCAACGGTGTCTGGTCACTGGCAGGGTCATTCAGTATCAGATTCCTAGTAAGTTGAGAAGAAAGCTTCCCACTAATCCTGCTAACAGTAACTATTGGAAGAAATCCTCCCTGTTTTGATCGATTGCGTTTTGTCGTTCTCATGTTTTCGACGATTATGTCGCTGCATTTATTTTATATTGTTGTTGTTGTTGTTGTTGTGCTTAACGCCATTTTTCAGCACGATAGGCTATTCATGGCGGCCAGTATTAATGGTGGAGGAAGAAACCGGGAAATCACCGGAAAGAACCACCGACCCACGAGAACCTACTGGCAAGCTTTCTCACATATCCACATTCGCCGAATCCTAGACTCGAACACACACAGACAGAGGTGAGATGGCAGTGATCCGTAATGGACAGCGCTTTAGACCACTCGGCCACTCGGGGCCCCATTTTATATTGTTACATAAAACTAATGATATATTTGTTTGATTCCACTCCCAACAACTGCCTTGGGGTTGCTCCAGATGTTACCTGACACTGATGATATTCCTAATGTGCCAAGAATAGGAAACATTTTTGCTAGTTATCACGGAGAGCGCTGGTCCCAAAAATCCGCCATGTTTTCACATCGCTGTGAATTGCGAAACAGATAGTTCAAGAACAAACGGTCTCCCATTATCAAGTTTATTGATTTCTTGTTGGGTTAGCATTACTTTAACCGCAGTTCTATTCGAAGTCTCAGCGACGTCTGTCGACGGAGAGATCATTAAAGAAACAGAGTTGCGTTTAGCAACCGCCGCTGTCAAATTTTAACCTGGCCGGATGCTAGGTATATTTCTCTGGTTGTATACTTGGTTTTCATGATGTTATATCTCATTGTTAGATAAAATTTGCACGATCATTCTTCTTTTGGTTGCGTCGATGGTCAAGAATCTATCACTGACAACTAGCGTATATACGTTATACTGTTCGGCTGGCAAACGTAAAGTACTCAAACGATTTCAATATCAGTTGTCGATCCGATAGCTCGTTCAGAATGTTTTGATATGTCAAAATAAAAGATAGGGTAATTGGAACGAAAATCTTCAACTGATATTTGAGATCCACTGTCCGCGTCCTAAAATTTTTGCATTGCTTCCATGAAGTACATGTACGGCCGAGAGATGATTCTGGTAGCGTCTACGGCTAGGAGTGGTCGTCACATACCACACGTAATCAGTTGCGTTGGAAATTGCTGTTTGATAAATCATGTTTTTCTGCAAGTATATCGTTTTCGTGTAAGTGGTCATAAACGATTCGAGTTCATTTGTTTTAGCTACAGAGGGGACAACCCATGGCATACACAGTGCTAATCTTGTAATAGCAATCTGTCCTTTGGCCACTCCATCAGCATGCATTATGCAATCGTTTTGATCAACTCGATCTAAAATAAGCGTGTGCTTTAGTCCTCGAAAAATTTTGTTGTACTCACGACAAAATCCGAAGATTGTGCTTAACGGAAGCATCGTTATCTGGCGAGGTTCTGCAGCAAATGATTTTTGTTTAGCAAATCACAAGTTGTACTGCTGTCGTCTTCTTCTTTTGACCAAAGGTCTTATTGCATCTCCAATATCACCAACTGCATTACCAGAGGGATTGGCGATAAGATTATTGTTATCTGCAGAAGGATTATCGCACCAGTACAACACTCGCTCGAAACAGCCGTCCAAAATGAGGTATCTTTAAACCACATCATGTCTGTGGCCACTTATCTAGTATAATCATCGTTAAACGAAACGATGTTTATTATTGTGCTTGTTGTAGGCAAGTGCACTGACTGGTCAGTTGGTATCGTGCACAAGCTCTAGCCGTTGTAGACGAGCGCTATTCTACACCATCTGAAATATCACCACTTATCGCAGTTAATATTTTCCACGTATTTATAAAGCACTGCCTTATGCTGCAGTAGAAACAGGCCCTCGTCGCGTGAATTATAAGTTCTTACTCAATCATTATATGGTTCGTTTGAGTTTTTATCCAGATACTCGAAGTATTCGAACTCAGTAACCGCATCGTCAGTATCATATTCTTCGGCAAGATCGAGATAATATTTAGGAGTCATTTTGTAATCACTACACAACATCTAAAGGCAGCAGGGGGCCATGTATGTTGTTTTCTTTATATATTTACGTACTATTTCGTCGCCATGTGCTGATAATATTTTGTTGTAGCTATCATAAGTCGTTTTGTTTCTGCTGTGGCGCAACATCTGATAGCGCTCGTTTTATTTTTAATGCGGAAGGGTCTCTAATCTTATCAGCGATCGTTTGTCCTACTAAAGTGCCCGCCGAAGAAGCTACCACTGTCGCAAAAGCTTTACCTGCGTCAAGCGCAATTGGTGATACTTTAGATCAATTCCTGGTATATTCTCATCAATTGTTGTAAATGTTTTAAAAACATACAACTACAATTTTTTTCTATAAACTTTTCCTCGTCTCATCTTCGTCTATAACATGTAGGATCACAAATTGGTCATGCAGTTGCGCGCAGGTATAAATAATACATGAATATTTCGTTGTTAAGATCTTTTTATCTACCCGATTCGTCTGTAAGTTGAATTGTGTTACTTGTAATTTTGATTTTCGAGATTTTTCGGATAATAAATAAACTGACGCGGACTAATTTGCATGATCGATCCTGGTGGAACGCATGGCTAAAAACTATGTATCGTTTGGCCTTTACTACCATGGGCTGAGCAAGATCCAGACGCAATAGAGCAATTGATTAGCAATGTCTTTACGTCAGTTATATTTACTGGCAGTTCACCGTCAAATGTAACGGATTCTTTCACTTTACTAATGTAAGTTCTCTGAATCCGATCAGAGATGCGATACTTGTTTTTGAAAAATCGACCACCATACCATTTTTAATGTTATTCTAGCGCGTGATGTGTTATATAGTTTGTTACTAGTTCAAAATCGTTTGCAGGTCGTTTACTTTTTCCTTTCAGCTCTTTTATCGTCTTAGTTAGATTAGTTATGTTGTAGGCTCCTTATGGAATTTTAAATGTTCTCCATGGAGTTATCAGACCATGACTAAATAAAATTTCGTCATTGACACTAGTTTACACATTAGCCATATAATTTGATGCTGTGCATGAGATGAGCTCAATCACGTACTGTTTTTCAGGATCTAGTTGAATTGGCGGCTTGAAGAAACAAGAAAGTTTGCACTCTTTCCTGTTGTCTACAAATAATCGAGTAATAATGTGGTTGACATTATATAAGATCACCTCGATTAAATGAAATCAAGGTGTAAAATTTCATACCTGTCCCATGTGAGTAATCCGCTTCATCTTAGATGATCTAGTATAATCACAATTTTGTTATCGAAATATATATATATATATATATATATATATATATATATATATATATATATATATATATATATATATATATATCTATGTGTGTGTGTGTGTGTGTGTGTGCGTGTGTGTGTGCGTGTGTATGTATGTATGTATGTATGTATGTATGTATGTATGTATGTATGTATGTATGTATGTATGTATGTATGTATGTATGTATGTATGTATGTATGTATGTATGTATGTATGTATGTATGTATGTATGTATGTATGTATGTATGTATGTATGTATGTATGTATGTATGTATGTATGTATGTATGTATGTATGTGTTTGTGTGTGCACAAACACATTTTTCAAGCTGTTGGATTTGATTAAATTGTACATGTATATACTGTTAAAAGACATTAATCAAGGTGTTGGATTGATTAACTGGTATATGTATATATAAATACATTTGTGAAGTTGTTGAATTTATTAGCTTAAAAATGTATATACAATTGCATATATATAGAAACACATTTGTCAAAGTGTGGATTGATTAACTTGTTCATGTGTATACAAACACATTTGTGAAAGTGTTGGGTTGATCAACTTGTACATGTGTCAAGTTGATGGATTTATTAACTTTTACGCGTATATACTTCTCACATTTGTATATGTGTATACAAACACATTTGTCAAGGTGTTGGACTGATTAACTTGTACATGTATAAGCAAGCACATCTGTCAAGCTGTTGGCTTTATGATCTTGTTCATATATATACTCTACAAACCCATTTATCGAGGTGTTGGACTGATTAATTTTTACATGCGTATACAAATACATTTGTCAAAGTGTTGGAATGATTAACTTGTACATGTACATACTAACACGTGTATATACAAAAACATTCGTCAAGCTGTTGGATTGAATAACTTGAACGGGTGTTTACAAACACATTTGTGAAAGTGTTGGATTGTTAACTTGTACATGTGTATACAAACGCGTTTGTCAAGCTGTTGGATTAATGGACTTGTACATGTATATACTGGACAAACACATTTGTCAAGCTGTTGGATTGATGGACTTGTAGATGTATATACTGTACAAACACATTTGTCAAGCTGTTGGATTGATGGACTTGTACATGTATATACTGTATAAACACATTTATCAAGGTGGTGGATTGATTTTGGACTATAAAGAAATACTGTTTTCCACTAGAAATGGAGCTATGTGAAAATACATTAATTTTCAAATCTTTTTCTGCTGGATAATGATGTTTATTTAATTACCGAAGTGAATCACATTTTAAAAATTATTTGCGTGACACGCTTCAGTCTTGAGAGGAAAGAATATAATTGACATGTGCGCGGAGTTATTTATTTATGCATATATTTGATTTGCTGAAGACTATATTGTCTCTGAGAAATAAAAGCATCAAACTAATGGTTTTACGGCATCGGTAGGAAAAATGTGCAAAGGCAGTAATAAATAAAAATGAATTTTTGTACAATCTCATTTATAAAGATCTTATGCGCTGGGCAACGAGCATTTTACATTCATCTTGCCGAGACTGATTTCTTGCTCATTCATAAATTTTGATGGATAGCTCTTATCGTGAACTTGGCGTATTTAGTTTATTAAAATGCAATAGCATGCCTGTTTGCATTAAAGATTATATTGCCATCTTTACGAAAGAAAGTCTAATTAAATCTGATAGCTGAACATAACCGTCCACGCTACCATATTTCGTGTGATTTGTGTGATGTGTATGATTTAGATTTTTAACGAAGCTTTAAAAAATCTTCAGTCATATCGCTACGATGTCTACAGTGTGACAGTTTATAGTGATGTCTAGCAATGGAGCATCATGCCGCAAACATGTGGCATGATGTCTCACCCTGTCACATTATCCTGACAACAGGCCGACCAGTCCTAACGATAACCTCTTAATGCTGAGCGCCAAGCGAGGCAGCTGTAGTAACATTTTAAAAACGTTTTTAGTATGACTCCGCTGGGTTTCAAAATCGCGACCTCCACATCCGAGGTGGATGCTCTAACACTGGGCAACCGGAATTGTGTAATTTTATGTGTATGAGCTTAAGGGTATCTTTGAGATCTCACGTTAAATGCTTTCAAAGAGGTGCAAATATAAAACGTAATGGGATATGTATGTTGGATTAATATATAGCACTCATTGAATCAAATCTTGTTCATCGCTTGTTAATGTGTATTTCAAGTGAGGAGGATAACGGTTTCATTTATATTTTGGCTTAGATACCAGAGAACTTCAAATAAACTCATAAAATAAATCTTGTTAAGGAAAAATTATATTTTGAAATCATACACAAGACAAATTTTGCACGATTTGTAAGATTATCAACATAATTATTTTTTTAATTCAACTGGGGAAAATGTCTCTCGTTAAGACTTGGCAATTAGTTCTGTAATACTAAAATGCTGAAGGAACTGAATGGAGCAACCATTGCAAGAGGCGTGAAAATATTTATAACGTACATAATGGCAACCATTGCTTGAGACATGAGTATATTTATAAGGTGCAAAATGCAATCCATTGCAGGAGTCAGAGAGATATTTGTAAGGTACGAAAAGCCATCCATTGCAGGAGTCAGAGAGATATTTGTAAGGTACGAAATTCCATCCATTGCAGGATTCAGGGAGATATTTATAACGTACAAATACCATCCATTGCAGGATTCAGGGAGATATTTGTAAGGTACGAAATGCCATCCATTGCAGGATTCAGGGAGATATTTGTAAGGTACGAAATGCCATCCATTGCAGGATTCAGGGAGATATTTGTAAGGTACGAAATGCCATCCATTGCAAGATTCAGGGAGATATTTGTAAAATACGAAATGCCATTCGTTGTAGGAGTCATGGAGATATTTATAACGTACGAATGCCAACATTTGTAGTAGTCAGGGAGATATTTATAACGTACAAATGCCAACAATTGTAGTAGTCAGGGAGATATTTATAACGTACAAATGCCAACAATTGTAGTAGTCAGGGAGATATTTATAACGTACAAATGCCAATAATTGTAGTAGTCAGGGAGATATGAATAGGGTGCGGGATGGCCACTATTGCTAGAGACATGTGGATATTTATAAGAGAGGTTATTTTAACACCATATGCATTTTATAAAAATATCACTGGAAAGCCTATCGACTACTATCATTAAGGTAAGCCTATCAAGTACACATATCTAATTAGATCTGTCCTCTCGATTACATACGACACTTGACAGTGAATTATTATGTTATTCGAGACCTTTTGTAAATTTATTCTTTGAGATCTGTTGCAATTACAACCCAATTTGCTTTTGTATTGAAGACACAATTCAGATTGTCGGCAAGAGGGTCATTTTTACATTCACGTGGCTCTAAGACTGATCCATCTTTACAAATTGCACTCTATCAGAACAAAGGCTATTTAATGATGGATTTCAGAGGTTGTTCACACCTGATAACAACTACAACTTTTTTGAAAATAGATGGTATCAGATATCGTAAATAATTTCTCCTGACAAACAAAATCAAAACCAAAATATTTTCTTCTTATCTCTTACCAAACATGGATTGAAACAGACACACTCTCGACCATATAAGAGTGATCGAAACTCTGGTTTGCCTCGTTACTGTAACAATCATAACACTGATGAACTGTAGATTTCGAAAAAAGATAACTATCTAATGGAGAATGAATCGTGTACAGCAAATATAAAAATAATAAATCTATATGATTTCCTTTTATATTTTTTTTCTAAAATAGATCTGTAATTCAAGTTGAAATTTTCATAAGTAATATAAATGCTTTTTCTTTCATCTATGCTAAAATGCAGGACAAGAATGTTAGTTAAACAGTTCTTATATGTTTTGTTTCCATCAAAATTATATGATTACGTCTTTCCACCACCTTCCTCTGTATTGAAACGTAATTATAACTTTGTTTCTGGTAGTTTCAATTACATCCATGACGTAATTTGCTACTATAGATTTCACCCTCGTACTGACGTATTAATTATAAAACACTAAACATGTCAACGTTATGGTACTTGAGGCTTGTATAGACGTAGATGATTCTTCTGTTAAAGTGCTCTTTTCTGTAGACATTTATATTATTCTGGATAGTTTTGCTTATCGGTGACAAAACATGTAATCGTATTTCTGCCACTAGTC
This sequence comes from Potamilus streckersoni, assembly GCA_016746295.1. Taxonomy (NCBI): domain Eukaryota; kingdom Metazoa; phylum Mollusca; class Bivalvia; order Unionida; family Unionidae; genus Potamilus; species Potamilus streckersoni. Next base: position 457,293 of record JAEAOA010002046.1, on the reverse strand, counting down.
GCAATGAAATTCAAGCTCTAATGAACAGAGTTAAATTTAATACCTATCACGTGGTGATATTAAACGATGATGATAGAAAATGTTTATTGCGAATAATTCCATTTTTTACAGTCAGTAATTCCTGATTAGTACGGCCATTCGGTATGATCTTTTTATTAAGTATTGTCTCACGTTTTCCAATCTACTACTCTTATCTTCTAAAGAAATTTAAAGTGAAATTCAAAACCAAATCGTTATGTGCAACCAGTTTTTAGCAAAATTCAGTGATCATAATGACAGATACAAGAAAATATTGACACGTTGATCACCACAGATCATTTCGCACTCTATTATTTCAAGTTATTAAATATAAAAATATTTGAGAATGTTTTCTCTTATCTCTTGCACTTTAGAAATGATTGTATATTTTTTTGAATATAGGATAATTCCGTAACCTATTATGAAGCTCAAACATCATACAGCCTTTAAAATTCGACTGATCGACATATTTAAGGATCGATATATAGATGGGTCAATACCTTTGATATAAAATGGTTGGTTTAAATGAATTGACATGAATAAATGGAAAGATGGAACGATGAAAGAACGAGTGAATGTATGGATATATTTTTGGATATACAAATACATAGGCATGTTGACTGACTGACTGATAGACATTACAGTGTGTAGATTGAAAAGTACTTTCCCAAATTAGATTCAAACACATTTTGACAGAATGAAAGAAGCCGCATGGAAAGAAAAAATGGAACAATATTATATTTTTGACACAGATAAGTAAAATGAAGAAATTTGTTTTATTCTCCTTTTAGTTTAATTCCATTCTTAAAACGATGAACAACAAATAAACTTATTTAAGTACAGTTGACTGCCACCAGTAGTATATTAGATAAAGACAAGATTTATTTAGTTGACTGTCTACATTACATGTCAGATAAAGAAATGATAGGTAGATATATAAGCTGTGTATCTTTCCCACGAGTATCCCGGACGAATGTTTATTTTGCGTCAACCATTGTCACAGTATCAAGTTTAGAGCAAGAAATCCTTAACATAACTGTGTCGGATTTAACAATCGTTTAATGTTACCAAAAGACTTTTGGCCGTCATTATACTGTCAGAATAAATCTGTAATTTAAATTGATGCACGCAAGTGACAAATCTCAGTATTGTTATAGTAAAGGAGCTATGCTTAACTTAGGTCACTGCAACTTATTTTCGTTGCTCCCCACCCCAATATTTTGTGGCACGTGAAAAGTCTATATGTGGCAGTGTGCTGAAATAAATTCATCCGCCAGCCAGTTTCTCAGCCTTCACCTTAACTATAACTGTTACTCTTATGCTCGCAGTTATGATGCTTATATCTATGGCCCTTGAGATGAACAACTGAAGCGACTGTTATTCACTTGCGGACAAATATACAAGCCTCTACCACAGCTTTAGAAAATGTGTCCTTTGTCATAAATTTGACTGTTTTTTTTCCAATTCCTGTCGATTCATAAAGGGAGATGGATAGAAAGGATTTATTACTAGTGCCATTTCCCATAGAAATGTTTGAACGTGTGCTTTCAATATGGTGGTCACAGCATCCTGCCGAAAGATGATGGGACTTTTTCGTGAACAACTCTTTCTCGGTTTAATAATTTCAATTGCCTCGCATTTTCATTGTGCATTTTAAAAATAATTTCATGCCACACAGTTTGAGTTTTTTTTTGCATATGGCAACATTATTGTTATAACTTGACAGTACAAAATACTTTTGGTTGGTAATTGGAATACAATTTAAAAGTTTTTGCATTTCCACCTGAAAAACACCCACTGATTGAATGTATTCTACAAAATAATGAAGTTCAAAAATAAAAAAATTCTCGTGGTACAGAGTATTTGCAACGTCTTGGACTGAGATCTAGAGTGAAATGTGCTTTACTTCACTGTTATACAATCTCTTGGAATTCGTATTTGTTCCAAAAAGAATACAAAGGACTTTTCGATATGAATCTAAAGACCAGACAAATAATCGGAAGCATACAAATTTACTCTCGGGTTGGTTTCGTCAATGCTGCTGCCCAAATAATTAAAAACGACTTGTCCAGTGGTTTTCATCCTCTTAACTTCCATACCATTTTCAAATCCATCAGCAAGAATATCTTTTCGTACGATGCAGATTTTCGGAGACATAGAATTGATAATTATGTACACAGGAAGGGTAGCGAAGATGCGCTATTTATAGAATAATACACATTGGAAATAGGATCTTCTAGTTTTGGAGTGGCAGCGTCAATTCCATATAGTCTTACGTCAAAGATCTCCAATCCATTGTCTTGAACGCTCAAACAACTTGTTAAAATGCTTCAAATTTTGTGGATCAAACATCACATCCACACTATACATTGCCTATCCCAACAATGTTCTTTATAAACGTTTTCTTACTATGCTCATACATCGCTGAAGCACCAGTCCTTGTCATTATCTAGATAATGGACATTCCATTAGAGGTTCATGCAATCGTCTCCTTGGTGTGGAAGTTCGGCTATAACTCATGGCAATAGGGTCACTTCGGTCGCTGTTCTGTTAGCATCTGCCCTGTCTGTATCAATGGTCTCTGCTTATCAGCGAAATGGTCAGGATTACACATTTCCTTAAACCAGAAAACTACATCTCATCTGCATTGTACAGCACGCGTTTTTATTATGATATCTATTTAAAACAAAGTTTGCTTCTAATATGTAGGATTTCCATTTTGGGCTGATCTAACGTTATGGCACTGACTAATATGACATCTGACTTGTAAGGATGACTAGATGCTTTAGAAACTACTATAGCAGTTTTGAAATCACTTATGCGTTTTATACATATGGCTGTCACTACTAGGCATTATATAATGGAGTATTTGAGAGAAAAATAGATTAGGTTTGAAGGCGTCAACACGATCATTTCTTCCATCAGAAGACAGATTTTCCCTTGTACTAGTCCCTCAAACATTTGATATGACATCTTTGAAAGGAACTTTGTGATAACTTCCGAGATATCTATCTTGTGCTGGTATGGTAATAATGGACGGCATCAATAAGGTATTTCCCTCTCCAGATAATGCCAAGTAGAATAATACGGTCTTTCCAGACCTTTGAGGAAACCAACACGGACTACCTCGCTGCATGGATACAACTGAGAAAATGTTGAATTTCATTTGTGGTAGACTTTTTGTCATTGAACATGATACATACACACAAAATGTACTGTATCCACTCAAGATGCGACACAATGTAATGCATTATTCAGCTTGTGTCTTTTATTGCTATAATAAAACGCATTTAGGACTAATTTATTGTTTTTAGAGAGAGAGAGAGAGAGAGAGAGAGAGAGAGAGAGAGAGAGAGAGAGAGAGAGAGAGAGAGAGAGAGAGAGAGAGAGAGAGAGAGAGAAAGAGAGAGAGAGATTAGTTTCATGAATATAGTTTGCAATGGTATTTTAGTTAATAACATTTGAAATGGTCTAATAGTCATCAGTTTGCTCTATAAAGACGAGTCATTCATGCATAGTATACAAATTGATTCAAAGAACTCCGAGGCTGATATGTACAATAATTCAAATAAGCATCATCCAATGTAAATGGAAGTTGTGTACTTTTTTTATGAAGGCCAGGCTGGTCTAATTTCTGATTAGCTAGTGTTACTCACTGCCACTTTGTTGGGGGTGGGGTGTAGTGAAATTTATTATCGTTATCTAGAGTGTGATCGCCTTTGACATTATTGCCCGGATCGAATAAATATCAATATGAAATGAGAAACTTGTAGGTGGAATAGATAGAGATCAGAACAGATTATAAAACAGAAAGCACGAGCCCCTTTTACACGAAAAAATAGCAGATTAATTCAATTTTATAAACAACTGTGACGATGCATTACATTTGGAAGATACACTTCTGTTTTAATGATCAGACACCGAATTTCTAACACAAATTTACTTATATAAATAGTCGATCGGTTTTAAATGACAGAATTAGTTCATCATCGAATCGAGTGAACGATCGAAGTCATTGCCTTGTACAACTTCATAACCTGATTATTTCCGGTTCATTCCAAATTCACTGTGACTGTTCTTCAACTTCACTGTGACTGTTCGTCTTGGTCATTTCTACTTTTCCATTCTACAAACTCTCTATTATCTCGCCTCTTTTGGCCTCGAACTTTGTGTGGGTAGGTGGATATGTAATTTTGTGATACATAGATACTTCGATAGGTAGGTACGTCGATACGTCCTGTGGAGATATTTCACCTTCCTAAAACAAACAAAGAAGCAACCTAAATCTACTGTCAGACATCCTAGTGGGAATATATAGTTAGATATAGTTCTATCCGAATCCAAACAGTTGCCAAAGACTATCTATTCAAGCTAAACATGACAGACCATATACACACCTAGTTTCATAAGATTAATGGACTTCCTAATGGCTGTTTCAACCTGACTCACATTTGTCATTCCCCGAGACATCAGTTCCGGTCTCGTCTCAATTAAACAAATGAATAAAACACATTACATGGCTTAACTACGTTATTTTTGTGAATACACACATTCAAGTCTCTAGCATATGTTAAATCTCATTTAATAGTTTAACAAAGTTAATTTCAGTCAATACTCACTCAAGTGTTTATCATACGTGAAATCATCTAATGTTGGTGAATTCACACGGATTCTCGTAATTCATATCAACTAAAGTAAGGCATGACATTCTTAGATACATATTTTCCTATAACAATCAAAACGACACATTCAAACAAATCGTCAAACTTATATAAAGAATATCATTGTAGGGATTCATATAGATGAAATCGCACAGTTGTATTTATATCAATAAAACTGATGTAAAAATTTAAACAAATAAATGCATGCAAATGTAGGTAAATTAATCAAACAAATCGTTATATTGATATCAATGAATTACGTGAGAAGACTTTTCAGACATCCGATCCAAAGCGTACACTGACTAAAATTATGCGATGGGACATTTTAAAACCCAATAATTTCCGTGTGGGAATCACGTACATTATCTAGCGTAACCAATCCGGATTAACTATATCTCCCGCCTTAACTAGGCGCAAATTGTAGTAAGCGTGACCTCTGGATTCACAAATAACTAATTCCGGAAAATCTGAAATCTGCTAATTCCGATACAAGATCAAAATTTAACTTTATTCTCCAGTCTGTCTGACGGTCAAATAAACGTATGCTTCATTAAAAATCACTACTCTCATAACACAGGCATTACAAATTTGTGCATTTCATTATTTAAACACGCACCGGTTCTCACAAATATAATTAATAGTTAAACTGCACAAAATTAATGTGCTCATCATAGATCCACATAAATTTGCACAATTACAACCACGTGAGCCCATTTACAGTTGTGGTTACAAATATGCTATGCTATGCTTGCTTCTGCGTTTTAGTAATCTATGTAAGTGAATTATTAAGCAGAATTATACAATCCTAGTAGAAAAAGCTAGTATTGGAAGGCATTCAGTTGTATTGGAGTATTAATTTGTCTAATTTAATTATTCACTGGAATTATAGTGCTTGAACTATCCAGAATAACTGGACTAATAGTACTCATGAAATTACTGTGAAATAATTATGAGGCTATTTGGATATTGAATAGCCGTAACGACATTGCTGTGAATTTATTTACAGTCTATTAGGATCAATAGTTATTACTGATTTATTGTGAACTCAGTAAGAATATTTTGGGATTGTATTATAGTGATTTTTCCGTACAGTTGATACATCAGTACAATACAGAACACCATTCAGAGGACTGTTGCAACTCATTCATATTTCTCGATATTTTTGGAACTGATAGAACATTTAGAAATGTTTACTATTTCATCCACTTTACTGTTTATTTTAGCATTTAACTTTGTATTTTAGGGAAATAAATTATATTTTTAATTTTACCAATTGGTTAGTTTTCGATCTTGTTTTGTTACTTATTTTAAAATCTTCAAATTACGTGTTATTTCTATGCTGTTTATTTCAGATGACCATACATGCTAAAATTAAAAAAGCAATACGCATTGTAGACGCATCATTTGCAAATACAATAGATTGGAAATAAATAAGATGAGTATTCAGAATATGGCTAATATTACTGTGTTCTACATGATAAACTGCTTATAATTTCCCGTGATTCTCCATGGCGAACTACTTATAAATCTCCCCCGTGCTTCTGTATGGCGAGCTGCTTATAAATCTCCCCTTTGCTTCTGCATGGCGAACTGCTTCTAAATCTCCCCGTGCTTCTACATGGAGAACTGCTTATACGTCTCCACGTGCTTCTGCATGGCGACCTGCTTATAAGTTCCCGTGATTCTAACTGCTTAAATGTCCCAGTGCTTCTATATGACAAACAGCTTATAAATCTTCCCGTGCTTCTGCATGGCGAACTGCTTATAATTTACTCGTTATTCTACGTGAACTGTTTATAATCTTCCCCTCCCCGCGATTATACGAACTGCTTTTAATCGCACCTTGATTCTACATGATGTTTTGCTAATAATCTCATTGTAATTCCACTTGATGGACTGCTAATAAACTCTTTGTAATTCCACTTGATGGACTGCTAATAATCTCATTGCAATTCCACTTGATGGACTGCTAATAATCTCATTGTAATTCCACTTGATGGACTGCTAATAATCTCATTGTAATTCCACTTGATGGACTGCTAATAATCTCATTGTAATTCCACTTGATCAACTGCTAATAATTACATTGTAATTCCACTTGATGGATTTCCAATAATCTCGCTATGATTCTAGATGATGAATTGATAAGGGTGTATACACCAGTTAATATGTACTTTTGAGACAGTGACGTAAGGTGAAATTGTTTGCATTTAAGACACGCAGTGTCATACCTATATGATACGTTAATGTAATGTGGCTGACATTTGTTTTTGAATATTGTACTTTTAGAAATTGTAATGAGCTAATCATATTGCTAACTAAAATGACTGCTTTCTTGTGTTAAAAAATTCGGCCTGAAATAGTCTAAAGTACACTATCTTTAGCAGCCGTTAAAAGAGGGAAAATTAATTTTGCCAGACTAGACAATACCAGCTCTGAAGTTGAAATGAATGAATTACCAAATACATTAAATATAAAAAATTGTTATGGGCTCTTTTTATACAATTTACCTATGAAGTTCAGGATGTGAAAATGACCAAGTGGAGATAACACGTTTTTTTAAAGGTGCACATCTGGAGTGAGGCGAAGCTGTATACTCTATAACCCATATTGCAACCATCAATCATACACCAAACTAAATGGAATTAATGTTTATTTGAACTAAACATAAGATATACAATGTCTCTTTAAAAAAAACTAGTATAACAGTGAGAAAAACCGGGGAAATTCATTTTCTTTAAAATCTTTGCTTTAGAAACAGTAGAGCACCATCTAATAATCGCTTGATAATAATATTAGAGTGTATTCCAAACGGATTATTACTAATAATCCAACTTATTCTGAATGATGGAATGCCATTAATCTCATTGTGCTTGTGCATGATGAACTGCTTATAATTTCACATTATTTTCAGTTCGATATTAAGGAAGGAGACGTAAAATATATTTTGTAATGCATGTTTTGTTTCCTTTTAAATTATCCATAACTTCCAAATGAAAGAGATAAAATACCAATAACCGCTCAATTTTCATCCGCTAGCTTGGATGAGTTTTATTTGTTTGGAAAAAATGCGATTTTGTATTATTTTGTAGAGAACATTATTAATTAAAACAATCGAACTCATTTACACTCTGTTCACGTCTGTATTCATTTCGTTCAAACTTATTAGACGGAACAATTTATTTCCAATGCTTAACTGATTGCCATCATGGTCCCCCACCACGTCCTTAATTATGTAAGTCAATGCCGCAAGCATCAGATCATCTATCTGCAATGAATGCCTCTCGAGTATGGTAATTGATTTAATGCCTATTGGATGTGGTAATTAATTTAATGCCTATTGGGTGTGGTAATTGATTTAATGCCTATTAGGTGTGGTAATTTATTTAGTGCCTATTGGGTGTAGTAATTGATTTAATGCCTATTGGGTGTGGTCATTGATTTAAAGCCTATTGGATGTGGTAATTGATTTAATGCATATTGGATGTAGTAATTGATATAATGCCTATTGGGTGTGGTAATTGATTTAATGTCTATTGGGTGTGGTAATTGATTTAATGCCTATTGGGTGTGGTAATTGATTTAATGCCTATTAGGTGTGGTAATTAATTTAATGCCTATTGGATGTGGTAATTGGTTTAATGCCTATTGGGTGTGGTAATTGATTTAATGCCTATTAGGTGTGGTAATTGATTTAATGCCTATTGGGTGTGGTAATTGATTTAATGCCTATTGGATGTGGTAATTGATTTAACGCCTATTGGGTGTGGTAATTGATTTAATGCCTATTGGGTATGGTATTTGATTTAATGCCTATTGTGTGGTAATTGATTTAATGCATAATGTGTCTGGTAATTGATTTAATGCTAAAAAGTAAATCAAACTACATTTAAATATTCGCTTAAACATTCTCTATACATTCTACAGCAAATTATCATTGCAGTTAAATTTGAACCTTAGGAAGAAAAGATTTGTTCATTTTCACATTTGATCATTCGTAAATCAACCGTCCTCTTTTATCCTGTCTGAAATTTTATTTTCATTTTCTAAATGTAGAACTGGATAGTAAACATGTAACTTTTTGTTATTTACACAACCATTTCAGTACTGTTTTGCATACACAGTTGTTAGAGTAATCCTGAACAATTTACAAATCTTAAACGTGGCTGCCAGTCTTCGCTTTCAGTATTATAGGATATCTTTAAATAGGAAAATTTGTTTATTACGAGTTAATTCTAACAGAATACATGCAAACAAATGAACTGAAGATAGTCAATAGTCTTATATTAGAACAGTTGTAGATCTTTATTAGTCTTAGGAATATATGTCTGCACGTAGGTATGGACGTACGTACATAGGTACGTACGTAGGTAGGTATGCATGTATGCATGTATTTATGCATGCATGCCTGTATGTATGTATGTATGTATGTATGTATGTATGTATGTATGTATGTATGTATGTATGTATGTATGTATGTATGTATGTATGTATGTATGTATGTATGTATGTATGTATGTATGTATGTATGTATGTATGTATGTATGTATGTATGTATGTATGCATGCATGCATGCATGCATGCATGCATGCATGCATGCATGCATGCATGCATGCATGCATGCATGCATGCATGTATGTATGTATGTATGTATGTATGTATGTATGTATGTATGTATGTATGTATGTATGTATGTATTGTTACGTATGGGCTAGTTCAAAGTAATATTAGAAAATAGTGGAGACAACAAGCTTTGTAAGTTTTAAAAACATAATTTTATTGTCTTAGAAAATACGGTGAAAAAGGTGATATGTTAAACAGGACTTACGGTTTCTGAATAAACATCCCAAACAATTAGGCCTAAAATTGTATAAACGAGTCCTGCTAATGAAAATTTCCGAGTCTTGTTTGTAAGCCACGTTGTTTCTAATATGGAGGAGGATAATGTCAGATGAAGTCTTCACTCAAATATTCATAATGTCAGGGTGAATCACATTTTGTACTGTACTGTTCCAATTTTGAATGAATTTCACAGAATGTTTTTGTCATAAAACCACTTGTATAGTTTACCAGTAAATAAATAATTATTCAAAGGTAGATGAACTCTTAGAGCTGTCAAGGCACATCTGCAACAAGGTACATCTCTAGCTTAATGGATGTAATGAAAATTTAACTCTCTTTCCGGCTCAAGAAAAATATACCATTCTTCTACAAGGTACTTTTTAATACTCTAATCCAACATAAGAAATATGTATCCTTCTTTTCAAGGCATAATATATAATTTACTACGACACAGTTATGAAATGATGAATGCTTCCGACAGAGCTGAGAGATATCATGTACCCGCTACATAGTTTAGATATTATACGCCTGCTCATTTTCACAGATACTTAAGTCTATATAAACTAATACTGAGTTGTCATTACGTGCTGCATTCACACAGATTAAGCATGATATTTAATTATCTGACAATATGTAGTACACAATATAAAATCATACTAGGAAAAGACCTTAGCCTTATATTCCAATGAACAGTTTATATTTCCACCGAACAATCCAAACAAATAGTTTTTCTCTCAGATAATATCTATATACAACTTAAAATACATACACAGACTTGATTTACTACATGAACACAATAAATAAATACGACTCCAAAATAATTATAGGTTATTGCATATGTATTAGAAAATATGAACGAGTTTTTCGGATGGTTATACTGCACGACCTTGGGAGTGCAGTATATCCTTTAGACAAAACGAGATCATATTTCCCCATACAAATACAGTAACCTTTTTATTATATGCTCATTTATTATTCTTCCCAAGTCTTAAATATATAAACAAAAATACACTGCAAGAAGAAAAGTAACTAAATGTATGCCGTATTCCAAACTAAATACATAAGCGTTGATGGATCATTGCACAATATTATTAATGAGCGTATAACTCCGCCCAGATAAATATGAAGTTGGTTGGGTACTAGACGTAAGTTTCGAAAGAATATGGCGCTTGTTCTACTTAAAATTGAAATTTGGAGTAATATTGTTAATGAATAGGCATTGCAACAACTTTTCCATTTGATCTGGAATGAATACGTTTTGGTATTTTTGTCGATTCAACGCAATCTTTTGATTATGGTCTAGATTTTTCTACATGAAGTGGCTTGCATCGGATTCCAGCAACGTCTGCCACTTTAATCGTTTTGAATTGTGATGAAATCGGCATACGTGTTCCTTTTATGTCATTGAATGATTCAGATCATAATATGGGAAAGTTATGAAGCTTTTCCATTGTAATTATCGAAAAGATGCTGTCAAATTTAATGTTTATTTCATTTTGAGTACATTAAGGAGGATGTAACTGCTGTTGAAATATACTCGAAATTACAGTACAATTTCAAAATGTGTAATCAACCTTAAGAACTCATGACATGGCTCATCATATTCCGATTTACAAACGTACGAAAGTATATTTTTTGAGGAACTTTGGGATGTAAAATTGCTCGTATATCTTTGGCCATTTTTATTAACATCTAAAGAAGACAGTTTATGTATATAACTCGCGTCTTATTGTGAGGACCCTGTATAGCATCTATATATAGCTAAATTTTAAACGTTGTATCAAAAAAGTAAATGCGTAATGTTCCAAAGCAGTTTGTCTGTGTAAGTCGATGAAACGTTTGCTGGTATGTGGCCGTCTATAAAATATCTGCTTTAGTTCATTCATAAAAAATGTTTACGTTAGAAAATAGTTCCTTTGCGCGCGGGGTACAGTATGAAGGTGTTCAATATCGGGGAATATTGTACGATTCTGACGATGTAAAGATAACGGAGAAAAAAAGAATAGCATATTATAAGAATGAATATGTTTGCTCAGCTTTCTTTGTATATATTGTTAAGAATATGTAATTGATTTGCTTGTGTTTTAGTTTTGAATTCGGTTTTTTAAATTTTATTTTAGTTTTATTACATTTTCTGTAGTGATAATTTTCATTGGATTTAAATCTCTTTTCAGAATATTCACGTAACCTAATTATAACATAACAGTTACTTTATCCTTATTTTTAGCCGACCTTGGTTCGCAAATATGTAAACACTAAATGGAAACGAGTGGCTATTCCCAAGATCATATCCGATCTGTGTGTTACCCATGTGTAAACAGTTTTTTGTATCATTCATTTCTAGTGGGAGAATGTGATTATTTAGATAGGGTTATTCTAAGCTACGTGACAAACGAAATTGTTTTGTGAAGTTCAAATTGAAATCGAGTAGGATATCACGTGAACTACTATGTGATCTAATATGGAGGCCTAAAACAGCCAATTTGTATTAATTTTTAAAATTAAAAAAAATACTTTTAGGAGCTCAGAGGTATTTATGATATTGCCATTTTTTGAGTTATGTGTTGTTTAAGAATAATTTATATTCTCTGGAAAATAATTGCTTCTTGACGAATGTTTTGTACAAAGACATTTAGAAGAAATTATTTGGAATTCTAAAGCAGGATCATTGTTTTTGATTCATAAAAGTCAACGAGGACCTATTTCTATCAGTTCAATGACTGCATCTGACGTCATTGCCTTCCATACTGGAACTTCAACTTGATTTGAACGTGGATTCAATTAGAACTGTTTAGTGATAGGACTTATATTTTTCAATTCTATGATAAACTTTTAGATCATTTTCACAAACCGTAAGTCCTATCTAATATTTTTACTGTGTTTTTTTTAGGGAAATAAACTATTTTTGTCTACAGTTTCCATTAGTTTTATATAATCATCTAAGGAGGAATTTGTGGAAGGAAACAACACACAGACCATAAGCAACTTGATAGCTCGTAGGCTAAATTCAACTGCAATAATTCTGTCGTTTCCGATGTTGTTCATAGGACTAATCGGTAGTGTCTTCCGATAGAAAATTTCGATTCCTCCAAATCCGGAATGACGCTCTCTTTCCAATGAGCACTTAGGAATTCTGTTATCCGGTCTCGAAAAAGCAGTAAATTCCCTGTCAATGCTTTGAAGAAATTGCAGTTATTCTAGATATAACCAATGCTCTTGTATGCATACAATATCAAACTTATGAAGTAAAGAACAGAGATAGGGCGTTCTTGTCATAATGCCCTTTGCATTCCAAGTTAGTATGTTTAGAGTAGCCATTCAAAAAAGTCAACAAATGCTCTTCCACATGCATTTAAGGAACACGAGATTACTTATCTATCATACCATTCTCTGGCCAATATAACTTCATGCCCAAACCCTGCTTTAAAGTTTTAGTAAGAAAATTTTCTGGAATAGTAACACGAACTGTATAAGTTTTTCCGTTCATATTTGACCACTTTTTAAGAATCCTAACATTGGTGACTTTTACTCCTCGATTATATGCATGCTTGAGAATTACATGTTTTAGCTCTTCTGGGGTATAGTCTGCTTTATTACGCGATAGCAACAAAGATTCAAAGATTTTGTTTTCGGGTCTCCTCTTCACTCCATTGAATGCCATATTGCTGATTCGTACCTGGATTGGTTTCGAATTAGTATTCATATCATTCACAGTATTCACGTCATGATTTTTGGGGTGGGGAGTTTCTCTTATCCGATAGCCGGATTCGATTCGTTTCATTTTTAACAATTTTATTTTCACATGTTTCTTCTTTGTCTGCTTCACATGTTACAGTTGGTGCTGTGGTGCTGTAGTGCTGTGGTGCTGTGGTGCTGTAGTGCTTAGGGTTTGTGCTACTGGAGATTGCATCAAACGTACAGTACGAATGTCATATGCTGGTAACCTGGAAAAGCTTAAATTGGTATTTATATATTCGTGTTAATCTCATAACACCCTATGAAGAGAAGCTAGACGACGACTTTCCAATTGCACTCGGAGCTGTATTTAGTGTATGCGATGTATTCGAAGATGGGCAAGAAGATCTAGTCCTATTTGCATAAGAGCATGACGACTGTATAAAGTTTGTAAGTTGAAACTGAATTCCACGAATCTGTGAACTTACTGTCTCAACTTTTTTCATTTTCCACCTGTAGCTTTTCAATTACCATTGCTTGGCTTTTTATAATATCTGCCATCATGTAGGTCTGATTCCAAACGCAATTCCGACTCCCTTGCCTTGTCAATGCTCGATTCAAGTCTTTAAATTTTCTCATCTTTACTTTGTATCATCTCATCCAAACGAGCGATGTCTTTTCTCATTCTTTTCATTTCTTCCAAACAAAATTAGACTTTTTCACAAACGTTAAGTCCGATCTCATATTTTTACTGTGTTTTCTAGAGAAATAAACTATTTTTGTTAAAATTGACTTTTGTTACATTTGTACGCGAGATTTAAATGAGGTTAATAATATCCATAAAAAAGTAAACGATCAAGACCTACAACATATACAAATAAAATATATAATAATTGAAAGTAAACCAGTCTAGGACACATGGAAAATTCACAAAATGACAAGGCACGAAATTATTATAAAGGTATTACAATGTAATTATTAAACACGTACCAGCGCCGTCTAGTATTTTGGTGTGCTATAGTCATTTTATTCGATACAATTCGCAAAGTATTGATTAACATACTTGCAACTGACTGCTGGAAATTCTTTGAAGGACTGAACAATGGAACAGGGAACTTGTTAATGTAATCGGCGGTTACATGCTAGACACGTACAATGTAAGCAACTCACTCACCAGTCGTACCATAGAACAACATATATTTGGACACTGAACATTACTGTACTAAATCTTTAACACCAAAATACTAAAGGCACACAAACAACAGTAATGATTGGTTTACATTCACATGTGGCGTTAAAAGGGTTCCCAAAGGAGAAAAGAGGGCAAGTATATGTTCTTTCTTTAAAGAATCTTCTGTAATGAAATCTTCAAATCTAATAAGATAGTCAACTGTGTTCATATGACGTCTATATCCACATTGAACGTCAGGTAGTTCCTTGGATCAGAGATGTCACATGAGTTTATAACTGATCATCCTTTCCATGGGCATAATTTGAAGGATCGGTTTCGAAACTGGTATCGCAATTGTTTAGTACTGTTGAAAATGGACAGGTTTGTACTTATTTAAATTTATGTGCTAGATACTCAAAATTAATGGCGTTAAAATGGTTTTCTTAATTTAATACCACGACTTTTATGGGAACAACGTCAATCAAGAGAGCTTTCAAAGCGGCTAATAATCGATAAAGGCAGTATGTCCCTATTGCCCCAGGAGCAATTACGTACTAAATGTATATTTGGCTGTGGTCGGGGACAATATTAGGTTACTCTTTTGGTTCGAGTTTCCTTGTTTCCTTAATATTCTTTACAATATGGTGCCTGTATAGATGATGAGATTACATATATTTCAAAACTTAGCAAAACCTAGTTAGATATAAATTATTTCCAAAACAGTTCTCTGTGTTGAATTTAAATAAATTTATTTTAAAAATAGACGAACAATTGCACAGTAACTTATAAAAACAATTAGAGAAGAATTCGCTAACGTAGATCACATTTTCTTCATAGTATGCATACCTGGCATATATCAAGTAATCTACACACTACGTACACCTGTCATACATTAAAAATGTCCACATTACATACTCCTGGCATGTACCAGATGATCTCGACCTTACATATACATGGTATAAATATATATATATATATATATATATGTATGTATGTATGTATGTATGTATGTATGTATGTATGTATGTATGTATGTATGCATACATACATACATACATACATACATACATACATACATACATACATACATACATACATACATACATACATACATACATACATACATACATACATACATACATACATACATACATACATACATACATACATACATACATACATACATACATACATACATACATACATACATACATACATACATACATACATACATACATACATACATACATACATACATACATACATACATACATACATACATACATACATACATACATACATACATACATACAAGGTAAAAAAAAAATTCATTCTCCAAACTGCTTACATCTTCGGAAGTTCTGAACGGACATAATAATCTTCATTTTATGGATCTCAGGAGCCAAACCAGCGTCAACGTTAAGGTAACACGAGCTTAAGCAATAACGATGGTCATAAATTTTTTATCTCAAAGTTTATTCCTCCATTTATTATATATTTTCATAAATCAAGGACAGTTGAACTAGAAGTGGGTGTTAGTTTGTTTCTTGATGTAAATTGTATCCATCCATCATTGGCATTATTAATCCACCGCTCGCTTCGTTTGATTTCTTCTTTTTGACAACGACGGTTAAAAAGACATGGATAGAAAAGTATTGTTAGATTGTTTTTATATCGTACAGAGTTTTAAAGATTGTTTACACCTACAGAAATCTCTTTGATAATAACACAGTGCATTGAGTCTAGTTACACGAATCTCTGTACTGAATTCACAGTAACCGGGAAAATTCCAACTGGTCAATAATAATAATTTATGTTGATTTTTGTATGTGAAATGTTTGAAAATCGGATGGCAAAACGTTTTTTGATAAGGCGATGTTTAAACTGTTAGGTTTGTAATTGTATTAGCTTGTGAACACAATAACTCAAGCAAGTATGCAATGATCTTTATCAACTTTAATTTGTAAATATTATTGTGAATTACTAAGAATTATGTCTTTTTAATGACAGTTTCCAAAAATATTTAATTATAGCTTTGAAACATCATTAGCAGATGAATTTATCTTGGCACTGATACAAGTTTAATGTTTTTATTCGTTGATTTCAGGTTGACAGTCAGTGCAATACATTGTATTACACTGAGGGATATCTTTAGAAAATGTTAACCAGATATGTAGCAAAGAGTGTTGTAACCAAATTCGGTATGGTGCAGTCCCACACATGTAGCAAATAGTGTTGTTACCAAATTCGGTATGGTTCAGTCCCACACATGTATCAAATAGTGTTGTTACCAAATTTGTTATGTTGCAGTCCCACACATGTAGCAAATAGTGTTGTAATCAAATTCGGATTGGTGCAGTCTCACACATGTAGCAAATAGTGTTGTTACCAAATTCGGGGGGGGGGGCGAGTGGCCGAGTGGTCTAAAGCGCTGTCCGTTACAGATCACTGCCATCTCACCTCTGTCTGCGTGGGTTCGAGTCTAGGATTCGGCGAATGTGGATATGTGAGAAAGCTTGCCAGTAGCTTGTCGTGGGTCGGTGGTTCTTTCCGGTGATTTTCCGGTTTCTTCCTCCACCATTAATACTGGCCGCTATGAATAGCCTATCGTGTGCTGAAAAATGGCGTTAAGCCCAACAACAAACAAACAAACAAACCAAATTCAGTATATTGCAATCCCAGACATATAGCAAATAGTGTTGTTGCCATATTCAGTAATTCAATCCCACACATGTTGCAAATAGGGTTGTTACCATATTCAATAATTCAATCCCACACATGTTGTAATCACAGGCGTGTAGCAAATAGTGTTGTTACCATAATCAGTAATTCAATCCCAGACATGTTGCAATCACAGACATGCAATAATTAGTGCTGCAAACCAAATGCGATATTTTGTAGTTTCTCAATAATATCAGAAATATTGTTAATACCACTTATAAAGAGCACACGAGCAGAAAAAATAAAAGTGTCTTATCTTAATATCTTGTAAATCATTTTGAGCCAGTAATATCATGAATCCCTTTTAGAGACTCTTGCTTTCTGCGGGGTGGGGGTTGTTGTGGGAAGGGGGAAGTGAGACTGGGAGAGTAGAAAGAGGACTATACGAAAGTAACATCCATTGCAAACTCTCAGTTACAAGTATCATTGCTCGTGCATATTTTCCCTCGAGAAATCAATTTCACTTTTTGAGAAACTACTCTTGAGACCAGTTTGCCTCCGGCATAAAGTTGCAGCAGGAATTTTTTTTTTTTACCCTAGATCAGAAAGTCTCACTAGGGGTAAATTTAACTTTAGTAGCAACTACACCTCCTTTAATTGCTAAAGTAGTTTCCTGTATATTTATGAACGAATCGTAAGAAATACGGCTGAAAAGTAAGTTAGGTATATTTGAGCGTATTGTAAAATTTGCAGTCCCTCTAAATACTACTGAAATGCTGATATTACGATCGTGCTTTGTGTAGCTCGGTGTTGTAGACTCAAAATGGTACTGATGACACTGATAAAGAATTTTGAAAACAAACTAAACATGATGGCACCTGCTTCTAAACTGGTACCGTGTTCAAATGAGAGTTTTTATTCTCGAGTAGGGACATACGTAAACAGTGAGAGCACGTGCGGTAGTCTTGAATTGATTTTCGACTGCATCAAAGATATCATATGGGTGAAATTCATTGCCAAGCTGACATTTTTGAGGACTTGTTTACGAGTACGAGTCAATGTACAAAAAATTTGTTGCTGTTCTTAAAGAGTTTAACGCCATTTTGCAGCGAAAGATAGCATATACATGGCGGTCAGTATAGATAGAGGAAGAACTCAGGAAACCCCGGAGAGAACCACCAACCCACTAGAAGTTACTGGCATGCTTTCCCACATACTTACATTGTCCGAACCCGAGACTCAAACCCACGCAGACAAAGGTGAGATAGCGGTAAGTAACGGGAGAGTTCTTTAGACCATTCGACCACTCAGGCCCCTGTATGAAAAATCACCCCGATTTTTAAAGGGGCTCTACTACATAAATGTTCAAAAACTATCATTGCTTTCATTTTCTCTGTTGGATTTGAAATTTCGAAATTGTTTGGAAGTTAAGCTAACTTTCAATTAAATAAGGGTAAAATCACATTTAAAGACGGCCATACTTCGACATACGTAGGGTTTCCTTTTCTAATAGTATATTTCAATTATGATAATAGGATAACATGATAAATCAAAACCTATTAATATATGTGTAAACTTAGTGAGAGCGGGTGTTGAGGCTTTCGCATTAATTGATGTGAAAATTAAAAACTATGTACTGGCGTTCCCGATGGGATGAAATAGTTTTAATGCGTAGTAATGTGCTCTCCTTTAAGTATAACAGTTTTTATATGCAGTTTTAGAGCAGTGGATAAAGTACTGTTGGTTGTGTAATAAGATAGTGGGACCATCTCAAAGTGTTTCCGATTGACAGTCTCCGTTATAACATTTCCGATTCACACACACTGTAACAGGATTTGACCTGAATGGATGTCTGGATTAAGTGACAACACAACACAAGGTGATGAAAGATGGAAGTTTACAAGATGGATTAATATATATAATCTACAATATGTACAGTGTGATTCTTTCACGCTCTAAACGTGCGACTCATTCTATTGCTTCACACAAACATATGTAATATGTGAATGAATTTGTGATTTATGAAATCCTATGACAAACCTTATGTCATTAAAAAGTAATTCATACAATTATTTAAAGATGGGAAACAAGAAAATGTGATTTATATATTCTCATGAAACGAAGGTAATATTTATATAATCTCATGTAATGAATGTAAATTGTACTCAGTTGAAACACACAATATGTCCTACATACTAAATTAAACTTGCTTGTGATATACATAATTGTACCAAACATATTACTCGTGACTCAGTCATGTGTACAGCCGATGTGTACGATTCACAACAACGTATGCCTCATAAATACTTGCAAAAACATTTTGAACTGGTTCGCTTGTCCATTGTCAAAATACACAGTTTTGGGTTTGCCCATACTTGTATTGGCCATACATCCCCTTTCAGGGCTCCGCAATTCGCGCGCACACACACAGCTAAAATATAACCGATGCTGGTCATAATAACAGGTACAGAAATAAACTTGTAATAGCAACTTGCAACAATTCAAAAGTTCACAACGGTTCAAATCCGCGTAGTGGTAAATGCAACATTATACGTTACGACATTAAAAGTGAATATGCTTCACATATAAAAAATAAAATTGTAACACTTACTCACTTATCCCTATGGCTGTAGAACAAAAATGGAGAACATTTTTTGGTGTGGCACCTCTCAGATTAACGTCAGATGAGATATCCCCTAGTCCCAAAAGTCAAAGGATTTTATGTACTTTTATATAGTTATATTACTGGGTGTGTTCATGTAGTATATGTTCGTAATGTTCTTGCTTGGCCTTGCCTTTGGGGAGATCCGGTACGACCTTTATCATAGGTATCTTACCCTTATGTTCTCCTTATACCGCAAGGCCATATTTGTGTCTTTGTGTAATTGTATTGTATATGTTGAGGTGATGATCAATCACAAGTTTTTCTGGAAAAACTGGAAAACGCGCACTCCCTGACAAGATCGAAAACACCAATGGGCCAATTAGATACAAAACTTGCCTCAAATCTCCATGGGAATGGGTCTTAGTAAGGGTACAAATACCCGTCCATATCGTGCTTTTAGTGTCTCTCGCCCCAAGCGATCTGCGACGAAATACATGCTGGACCATCGCTTAACTAGAATAAAACAAAAAACAAAAAACAATTATCCACCCTGTACACATGTACAACAAAAATGATCAAATCGTTTTAAAGCAAAACCAAGTTTTTTCTTGCCTTATTCTGTGATACCTGAGAAAGTATATCGAGTAATGGATATAAACTAAAACATATTTATAATTTATTCTACCCTGCAAAATGCATCTGTAGTCCAACCAATGCACAATGAAGAAATACTGAATAGTGGTTAAGAGTAACAGTGATTTTATTAAGCAATATTAAATAACAAAAACAGTCTCTGCTTATTTCGATAGATTCCGCTACATTCATGCACTCATTTAAATTTCAAAAGGACTAAAGTATATATTTATTACTTCACTATCCACTTAAATTTCCTGTAATGATAACATTTCATTTTATTGAATACAAATTTCCACATTAATCATTTAAAATGTCATTATGATTTAAATTTGCTGGAAGCTTTAACTGGAAACTGGTATAATCTAAATGATAGAGCATCGCTAATCCAGCGTTTATATAGTGGTTTTGAGACGCCATTCTATCATATCAACTTAAGTCATTTCCCATACTGATTGGAAGCGCTTGGCTTCATTGTATCTTCTGTCTTTTCTTCTATTTCTTCCTTTTCGTCTTCTTGATGAAAATAACCCCATACGTACGTGGAGTTTTTCCACCAAACACTTTTCTTCTTCTGGGATGTGAGTCTATTATAATATTAATGTTTACATGGAAGCATAATCTTCTATAGTAAAAGCCGTAGCTTTTTGAATATGTAAGCATTATTCATGTGTGCTATTTATGGAACCCAAAGCCGACTTTGCAATTGATATATATATATATATATATATATATATATATATATATATATATATATATATATATATATATATATATATATATATATATATATATATATATATATATATATATATATATATATATATATATATATATATATATATATATATATATATATATATATATATATATGGGGGTGGGGTGGGGGGTCTGTATGTGTGGGTGTGTTAATTTTTAAAAGAATGTAGCTTGAATTCACCTCAAAGATGACGTTACTACGTTACTATACACTGTTGCAGAATTTATTAGTCATTACCCTTGACAACCAAACCATAAACTAGTGCTTGTGTTCTAAATGCAAGATTTATTCTGAAATTTTGAAGCAAATGAAAGCTGAGCGATGATAAACAGTTACAAGTGAACGTTTCTCGATGTATAACCAAAAGTGTATCATCTTTCATGAAATCTGAATTTTCAATAGCCTATTTTTTAGTAATGCGTTGTTACTATTCAGTACATATGATACATGTTAATACAACACGCGGATATTCTTACCTCGGTGGTGATAAATTATCCTACTGTAGATAGAGCGATATATATGCAAATAATATGGCATGCTGTGAGTTTATATATTGTATATTTTAAAATAGTGATTTCATGCGTGCTGCAGTTGAAATATCAGTCGCAGTGCATAGGATTTTAGTTTGAAGCAACAACCATTGCCAGTAAGAGCATAGGCGTACACGTTGCATTGTGTTCTATTTTACAAGAGCTCCTCTAAATATAATTTTAGGTCTTTCTGTGTATATTTCAAACAGGTGATATTGAAGGGATATAGGTCAAACTTTGCTCATGGCAAATAATTGTTTCCTACAATGAATATTTAGTTAAATTTTCTCATAAATCTCTAAACAAGAAATTCAAGAGGTAATTTTGAAACAAGTCTTGTACGACTTATGGTGATTACCGTGTTGTTTGACAAATGTGATTTCCAAACCAGTGACATTGCTTAACAAAAAATGGCATTTCCAAACTCGTCGTATTGCCTAACCAAATGTTATTTCTAAACAATTCTTATTCCATGATAACACGCGACTTAAGTCATTGGTTTGCATTGAGACATCATGTATTGGGCCAGGAAATCGATATTTAATTTTAATTTACAGTAGAAATAACGCTAAACATACTCTCATGAAAAATAGAACAGATTCAAAAATTGAGAGACATGTTAAAATATTTATCTGAACATAAAATTAAAGTTGATCCCATTTGCTAGCATATCAATTATTAAATAGTAAACCATCTTATGCGTCATTTTTACACCGTTCATTATTCAAGATTCGATACGTTTAATCATTTTAAATAATGACTAATTAAGAACATACTGTTAGATAATAAAATGAGAACAATCACTTAGAATACGTCAGAGGAAAAAAGTTAATATTTATTATGTACCCTTTTCAGTCGTCATGGACAATCAAATGAACAGACAGAACTGTACAATATCCTTGATTCAAATCCATCATTGCCCGTCTTTCTATATAACCACAAAACAGATATTGAGTGAAAACATGTAACTAAATTTATAAGAATTATTTTAAGAATTAAAACTAGGAACAAACCCAAACATGAATTGATCCCGAATTCATATCAACCTATGATGGTAAACGTAGAACTTTTAAGGCGACAGAATCCAAACATGTACAGTGCTCTGTGCAAGGAGATACGCAATGTAAAAGACCAAATTTTAAGGTCGATCTTTGTTTGATAGAATTATGGTAGAACACACATAGTTGTATACATCTACCATGAACGAGATTAATGGGAAATGGACACATTTTACACGCCATAAAATACGGATTAGTTCGGGCGAGACTAGAAGTTATTATTTTTTTTAATTAAGGGCTTAGTTTGTTTAAACTTACCGAACGGGGTACAAGTTTGGTTCTGCATGGAATTGATAGTAGCTGAAAACCCAGTCGTAGCTATTTGAAATAAATTAGAAATAAGACAATGTTTTAGCGCTGGAAAGGCGGGAATTTTTGTAAATCTGATTGGTGATATATGTGTGTGTGTGTGTGTGTGCGTGTGTGTATCTATGCATGCATGCATGCACGGAGGCACGCAGGCACGCACGCACACACTCACGCACGCACGCACGCACGCACGCACACATACACACACACACATACATACATACATACATACATACATACATACATACATACATACATACATACATACATACATACATACATACATACATACATACATACATACATACATACATACGGATTGAAAATAACATGCAGCTGGACAAAACTATAGTAAGGAACAAGTATTGTACATACTCGTTAATAGGTCGTCAAACTGCACACAAAATATCTTGATCTGCCGTTAAATAATGTGCTTGCCGATCAGGGTCTACGTTGTTTGTTTCCACTAATTACTTTTAACAAACTACACAGATCCAGATCGACCGGAACATTATGCAACGGCAGGCCTGGGTCTGTGCTGATTGCAGATCTACATGACTTACAAGTGGGTACATGCGGTAAGAGTATGGTAAACAAAATAGTTTTATTCGTTGTTATTTAGTCTATGGGCCATCTCAAATGGTGTCATATTGTTATTTAATATATGGACCATCTCACATGGTGTCATATTGTTATTTAGCATTGACCATCTCAAATGGTGTCATATTGTTATTTAATATATGGGCAATCTCACATGGTGTCATATTGTTATTTAGTCTATTGGCCATCTCGCATGGTTTCGTTATTTTTCAGTCCATATTAAAGGAGTTCTGGTTTGTCCTTCATTTGATAAACGTGCTGACTGGTTCTTCTCGTATGGAATGGCAGAACTCTTTCATAAATGGGTGATGTTTTTTTTTTCTTTCGGTGAGTTGATTTACTTCACTGAAATGTAATTAATTTTATGTAAGACATTATTTAAAATGACATCTTATCTTGTGACTTCCTATAGAACTGCAATATAGAGTTTCTTATTGACTATGAATAATATAATAAGAGTTTTGTAAAGGTTTCATGTACAAAACAGGTTAGGAAATAATGGAGCATGCAAATCATTTTATTTCTACCACTAGCTTAAGATTTAAAAGATACCCATCTAACGGAGGCATATGAATGAAACGACAGGAAATACAGTATCATATTACCAATGTAAAGTTGGTGAAGTTTTGTGCTTGAATAAACTCAATGTCTGATTCATTCGAATAAGCTAAATGTCAGATTGACTTGAATAAACTAAATGTCTAATTGACACGAATTAGCTAAATGTCCGATTGACATGAATAAGCTAAATGTCTGGTTGACTTTAATAAGCTCAAAGTCTTATTGACGTGAATAAGTTAAATGTCTGATTTACTTGAATTAGCTAAATGTCCAATTAACTCGAATAAGCTCAAGGTCTGATTGACATGAATAAACTAAATGTTTAATCGACTTGAACAAGCTCAATGTATGATTGACTTGGATAAGTTAAATGTCTTACTGACAGGAATAAGCTCAGTGTCTGATTGACATGAATGAGTTAAAGGTCTGATTTACTTGAATTAGCTAAATGTCTGATTAACACGAATAAGCTAAATGTCTGATTGAACTGAATTAGCTACATGTCTGGTTGACTTGAGAAAGCGAAATGATTGACTTGAATAAGCTAAAAGTTTGTTTGACTTGGAGAACAAGTTGTGTATGGTTTAAACATTCTCACTTTGCATGATATATAGTACATCATTCTTGTAAGGGCGAGAACAAATATTGGTTTTTAGTTTATTATAATTGAAACATTAATACTTACTATTTTCAAAATAATTAAAATACAAGCCAATATTTCTACTTCCCACAGGTTTCAGACATAGTTTTAAACATATTTATGGATTGAATAATAGATGTTGTAAACATTCATGTATTTTTCATATTGCATTGGTAAACAATTCCGGTACGATTTTAAGGTCTTGTTTATGCTGTTGGTAATTTTGTCCGAGCGTTCTAAAAACTGAACCTAACTGGTCTTTCTGTGTTCTTTGGATCTACACCGACAACGAAACACACGAACCTTCAGAATTCAGTGAAGTAAGCCGCTTAAGACAATTCAACATCGGATGGAATTTAAAGCACAGTATATGAAGTGGAAAACTTCAATCCGTTATAACGGCATATACCTGGTGATCTTTACCTTACATAAATATGTATATGTAAATAAATAAAATATGGTTTATATTAGATAAACAAATCTCTACAGTGCTTACATCTTGACAAGAACCGAACGGACATAATAATCTTCATTGTATGGGTTTCATGGGCTCAGACCAGCGTCAACGTTAATGCAACACGAGCTTAAGTTATAGCGATGGTCATACGTTTTGTTTATCTCAATGTTTATACCTTCAGTTATTATATATTTTCCATAAAACATTGGTCAGTTGAATTAGAAGTGGGTTTTGGTTTTGTTTGGCATTACTAATCCACTGCTCATTTCGTTTGCTTTCATCTTTTTGTCACAGACGGTTTAATAGTCATAGATTGTAAAGTATTTTTAGATTGTTTTTTATATCAGAAATTTTGAACGCTTGTTTACACTTACAGATATATCTTTGATAATAACACAGACGGTTTAATAGTATTAGATTGTAAATTATTTTAGATTGTTTTTTATATCATAGATTTTGAACGCTTGTTTACACATACATATATATCTTTGATAATAATACAGAGTTACCCAAGTCCGGACGAAATCATTTATATATTAGATTAAATTAATACAAAAACTTGGAATCATGCTGATACGGAATTATAAATGCTACATACTAAGTAGAATACACACGGATAACTAGTATGGTAACACAGTTATTGTAGCATGGTGGCTCGAGTATTGAGAGTCAGTTAATAAAGCATGATGAAAGGTATTTTATTATAGTGATTCAGTTATTGGCTATAGTCACATACAATTAGTATGGTGACTATATTGTTAAGATTGTCGATAATAATTACTATAACTCTGTATTTTGTCAAAGAAACATTGATGACAAAGTATGCAACAAACTTCATGCCAAGGTATTGGCAGATTGTGTGTTCGTTGATGGCATTGTTTACTAAAACTCTAATTTGAATGATATTTAATGTATCATAGCAAGGCTCACAGTATTCTGATGTGCATATAATATCACAGCTAGACACACATTATTCTCCATTATTCTCATGACATCATAGAACAAAATACAAATTAAAAGGATTTTCTCCTCAGTCCTGCATTTACATCTTCTTCGTAATCCGGGTAGCATTTCAAATACCATAAAAATAGTTTCTATCTTGCATTTCTTTAGTTGTGGGCGCATGCCAATGAAATTGAAAATAATTTGGTGTTCACCCTCGTAACATGGGTGGGAAGATCAGAACTTATTTTTTAGGAGCATGGTTTCTAAAATTAAAGTCTAATTATAGTTTAGATCAGTTGATTTCACACGGCAATAATATTCCTAACGTCACACAATGCAAAATACTCGTCTGTCGTTCATTCATAAATCTTGATAAATGGTTAGTCTCCTAAATTCAGGTAGACCGCATTCATGAATTGTGGACAACATAGGTGACTGTACAGATAACTTGATTATTACATATTAAAGTTAATTAATTTTAAATTTACGGTAATGGAAATACTAGAGCTCTCTAAAAATCCATAATGCCCAGTAATATCGTTTTGCATTTTCATATTACATTCTAGTTGAAATGTGAATTCAGTGTATAGTGATGACAAATAAATAGGATAGAAAAGAGGTATCCGATATTTTTATTCTTTGTCATTTATATTTCTCTATAAAAGCTGTACAAGTCGAGATATAAATGTATAGACACCAATATGTGAAAAGTTAAAAAGTTTGGTGTATACTATCCTAACGAATATATATATATATATATATATATATATATATATATATATATATATATATATATATATATATATATATATATATATATATATATATATATATATATAGTTACGAATATGTAATTAAATATTTTGTGTCAGTTTTAAATTTGCTTTTTTATTTTATATTTGTTTCATTATAATTTATTGTAGTGATAATTTTAAGTGGATTTTTATCTCTCTTCAGAAATTCACTTAACCTAATTAGAACAGAATAGTTACTTTGTTATTATTTGTAGCCGAGCTTAGTTTGCAAACTCGGAAAGTAACTGGAAATGATTAGCTATTCCAAAAGGGCATGTCCAGCCCTCGTGTTATCCATAAGTAAACCGTTTTTTATTTTTCATTTCTAGCGTGAGAATCTGATTTTGTTTGGATAGGGCTTTTCTACGTGACAAATGGCATCTTTGTAATAGCAATGTTCAAGTTAGAAATTACGTAGCTTGTTACGTTAAATATCATGTGATCTACAAGTAGGCTAAATAAAAACAACCAATTGGTATTAAACTAGTTTAGTCGTAAACAATACCTTCAGGAACTCAGAGACATTTTCTGTTGTTGCCAAGTTTGAGTTTTTTGTTATTTAAGAATAATTTATATTCTCTGGAAAATATGTACTTCTTCGTCAAATAATTGGACAAAGACTTTCAGTGGAAACTTTTTGGAATTCTTCAGCCGGAATATTATTCTTTATTCGCAAAATTCAATCGAGGATCTTTTATCATATGACGTCATCGCCTTCCATATTGGAACTTCATCGTGATTTGTTTGAATCTGTATTCAATTAGAACTTTTAGTGATCTAACTTACATTTCAATTCTTGGATTAATTTTTGGATTATTTTTGCAAACCGTAAGTACTATTTCATAGTTTTACAGTGTTTCTAGTGCAATTAATTATTTCTGATAAAATGTACAAATCTGTTGACTTTGCTGTTTTCTTTTGTTACATTTGTACGAGCCTAAATGTAGCAAGAGAAAATGTGGGTCTGCTTGACCTTGGATATTAGACTTTTGCTAAATATTTCAGAAAATTGTTTTTATGAAATTTAAATACCCCTAATTTTTAAATCCAAAGTACTATTTTACATGTTATCTACAATTTTTAGTGAAAACAACAGGCTTTCATTCAAAATGCCATCAAAAGTGGAGACTTTTCTTTCTAGTCCTTTTCAGGAGCAGTTGGATAGTTTGAAAAAAAAAGATGAGTTGCTTGAACTTACTAGAAAATATGATCTTTCTGAGGTGAAAGATAACTTAACGAAACAATAAATTAAAAATATTTTGATTCAATTGGTACAGGCTAGGGGTCTATGCTTGACTGAGCGGTGTTAAATCCCTGGAGCGACTACTGCTAGAAGTCATAAGATTAACCAAAATTTCTAACGATTTCTATACAACTTCAGTTGTAAATGAGAAAGCCCGACGTGTCTATTCTATACATAAATTTTTACTCTAATCAACACATGACCACATATTTAACAACTTGCCAAATATCTATCAACCGCACATCTGCATAGTTTCTCTTCATCAACTTTCCGTACAGTCAGCAGTTTAAGCAGTAGAAAATCTACAACTATCCCCTAAGACAGGGAACTGTTTTGACTATGCCATCTTAGGCCAGTTTATCTATGGTTTCCAGGCACATCACCCCAGTACAACTGCATTACATTTGTCACCATGGCGACATAAACCGTATCTGCCAAATACCTTCTTTTTTTAGTCCACTGTGTAATTTACCCATTTTCTACCGTAAATTATGCCACTGTATTCAAAGTGCCAATGTAGACAGGGACAGACATACGGTTTGGGTCTGAATTCGCTACTCATTGACCATGGCATTATGGAAACTCATTAATATTTTCTGTCCGTGACGTTTGTCCTAGTAACTGGCTAATTATTTCGGGCTATGGAATATTTCCATTGCAATGATTTCCAATAATTAAACAAGTAATCATACAAATATAAGAATTGCTTCAATGGGGAGCTATAACCAAAACTTTTAATACACAATATCTGGTAGAGAAGAATCTTCTTGATGAAAGTGTTTTGGCTTCGGTCAGTAAGTCGGTATCAGACTGACCTAAAAGTAGTGGAAATAAAAATGAAATACAAGATGGAATAGGAGTTAAAGAAGCTCGAGATTACAAAGAGAATGAACACATGCAGTTACAATTTCAAAGAGAGAGAGAGAGAGAGAGAGAGAGAGAGAGAGAGAGAGAGAGAGAGAGACAATTGCAGTTGTAATTTGAAAAAGAGGAGAGAGACAGAGACAGGAGAAGGAGAAAGACGAACAATTACAATGAGAGAGAGAGAGAGAGAGAGAGAGAGAGAGAGAGAGAGAGAGAGAGAGAGAGAGAGAGAGAGAGAGAGAGAGAGAGAGAGAGAGAGAGAGAGAGAGAACCAAATGCAGAGTTACATAAAGAACAAATACAATTACAAAAAGAACTAAAGCACTAAAGGATCAACAGGAAAACTGGAATTTCAAATCAAAATGAAAGAATTGGATCCGGCAAGTGAAAAGCACGATTTCACCCCACACACAAATTCAAGTTTTGACATTACAAAAAAAATATTTTTTTCTTCTTTTAGTGAAAAGGAAGCAGACAAATATTTGTTTTTGAAAAGTTGCTAAAAATTTGAAATGGCCAAGGGAACTTTAGACTCAATTATCGCAACGTGTACTTTTTAGCAAAGACCGAAATATATATGCATCCCTGTAGGTACAACAAAGTTATGACCATGATTTACTTAAGGAATGGATCTTAAAGGGTTATGCGTTAGTTTTTGAAGCTTTTTGGCAAAAATTTAGAAACTATGAAAATTAAGGTGGAAAAGCTTATGTCGAATTTGCAAGAGAAAATGAAGTTATTTAAGAGGTGGTATTTAGCCGAGAAAGTTGAAAATGATCATGAAAGTTTCAAATAACTTGTATTTACTTGAAAAGTTCAAAAATTGTATCAATCATGATATTAAAACTCATCTTGAAGTGCATAAGAGTGAAACCTTGGAAAATGCTGTTGTTGCCGCTGACAAATATTCCTTAGCCAATAAACTTCCTATTGTAACTAAAACTTTCACTCACCAGTCTACTGATAGAAAGGTATTACAGCAAAATACGAAACATCATAAAACTCAGTCTGGCACAACTTCTAAAAATCAAGCTTTTGATAAACTTGATTCAAAATCCTTGTCTTTACCTACATGTACTTATTGCAAGAGAAAAGAAAATGTCATTTCTGAAATATGGGCATCCGAATCATGATATACCTATCTCATATTCTCTTGGTTCTAAGAGATCAAAGACAGGGTTATGTATTGAAAACAATACATTTGTTGGGTCTAAAATCCCCCGTCTGATTTTATGATGGAGAATTATGAACCATTCGTGGCGAAGGGTTCTATATCACTCATAGCTGATTGGGCCAATCCCATCCGTATTAAAATTTAAAGGGATACAGGAGTTTTTCAGAGTCTTTAATTGTCAGGTACTTTACGATTTTCTGAGAAGTCCTGTTCTGATGAGAGTATTCTCAATCAGGACTAGAATGCGGCTTTGTTAATGTTCCTCTCCATTGTGTACATTTGTCCTCAGACTTAGTCTCCGGACATGTGACAGTCGGTGTAGTGTATATTTTACCCGTTGAGGGCATTCATTTGTTACTAGGCAACGACCTAGCTAGAGACAAGGTTGTGGTTAATCCACTTGTAACTTACAAGCTTTCTTTCGATCAGAAAATTAATCCTATTGAAAATTATACCCTGATTTATACCCAGCTTGTGCAGTTATCAGAGCTATGGCAGAGAAAGAATAATCTTGATAAGGACAATATTCCTTTAGCTGACACATGTATTGGTCAGGTTTCTGATGATGTTACTTTTGCTCCTAATTTGGATCAATCAAAATATATTGATCACAGTGATCCTCTTTTAAATACTCGTTCTCTTTTATCTAATCAGGGTGATAAACGACAATCACTTGTCGTCGAACAAGAAAAAGATTATGAGATCTGTTTATTTCAGAAAGCCATTATTGAAACTGAAGCTGGTGAAGTATCTGTCTGTTATTTCATTAAAAATATAATTCATATGAGAAATTGGAGACTTCATGAGGCACCTGCTTTCGTTTTCTCTGGTTGATTCGAAATTTCCAAAAATTATGAAGTCAAGCAAACATTCAATCTAAAAAGGGTAAATATCACATTTAAAGACAGCCATATATTGGCATACGTAGGGGTTTCATCGTCTAAAATATATTTCAACCGTACACGTTACAAATCAAAATCTAGTAATATATGGCGTAAACTTTGTGAGAGTGGGTGTTGAGGCTTTCACGTTAATTTATGTGAAAGAAAGACTATGTACTGGTGTTGCCAATGGGATGAAATAGTTTTAATGCATAGTAATGTACTCTCCTTTAAGTATAGCAGTTTTAATATGCAGTTTTAGAGCAGTGGGTAAAGTAGGTATTTTGTTGTGTAAAAGGATAGCGAGGCTCATCTCAAAGTGTTTCCGATTGACAGTGTACATTGTAACTAGCTCTCTCTCTCTCTCTCTCTCTCTCTCTCTCTCTCTCTCTCTCTCTCTCTCTCTCTCTCTCTCTCTCTCTCTCTCTCTTAAAAATCAAATGATGAGCCCTTTATTTTTTTATATATATGGTATACAAACATAATGATCCCAAATTCACACACAGTGAAAGGGTAATGTTAATAAGTGGAGCTTCGAAGGACTTTTATCAGGAAAAAAAGATGAAAAAAAAATCGTTACTTTCAGCTTAAACATCATGAGACGTACTTTATGAAGCAGAAAGTTCATGTTTTTACAAGGACAACTTTCCTTTTCAGTAGAAATCAAAATTTTAATTTTTCATATTATGCAGTATTTCTTCGATTGGAAACCACCTGTCCGACTGCTGAAGAAAAGCACTAGATTACCATTTTGTTCTTGACTTTCTGGTACATGTTTGCAAAATATGTTTCATTATTCGTTGTCAGCATAGACATTGAATCATGTTATGATTTTATCGCAGTGTATTTATTTGTTGATTGTGTAGAGAATGTAGCTTGAATTCACATCAGAGATGACGATACTATACACAATTGCAGAATTTATTAGCCATTACCCTTGACAGCCAAACCATAAATTAGTGTTTGTGTTCTAACTGCAATATTTATTCTGAAAATTTGAAGTAAATGTTAGCTCACCGATGATAAATAGTTACAAGTGAACGTTTCCCAATTAATAACCAAAAGTGTATCGTCTTTCATGAAAACTGAGAATGTTCAAAAGCTTAATGTATTGTTACTAGACAGTAAATATGATACACGTTAGTACAACACACGGATTTTCAATCCTCGGTGGTGATAAATCCTGCTCTTCTAGATAGATAAATAATATGGCAATTTTACATACTGAATATGTTAGAATAGTGATTTCTTCCTTGCTGCAGTTGAAAATCAGTTCCAGTGTGCATAATTCAAGTTTGAAGCAACAACCATTGCCAGTAAGAGCATAGGCGTACACGTTGCATTGTGTTCTATTTTACAAGAGCTCCTCTAAATATAATTTTAGGTCTTTCTGTGTATATTTTTTGTAAAAAGCTGAGATAAAACAATTATAAAAACATGTAATATTGAAGTGCTTCCAGTTTTACCCATGGTAAATAATTGTTTCTAATAATAAATATTTAGTGAAGTTTACTCATAAATGTCTACACAGGAAATTCTAGAGGTAATTTTGAAACCAGTCTTGTACGACTTATGGTGATTACCGTCTTGCTTGACAACTGTGATTTCTAAACCGGTCACATTGCTTGACAAACTGACATTTTCAAAACCAGTCGTATTGCCTAACCATATATTATTTCTAAGCCATTCTTATTCCATGACCCCATGCGACTTTAGTCATTGGTTTGGATTGACATATCATGTTATGGCCAGAAACCAATATTTAATTTCGATTTACATTAGTAATTAGACTAAACATGCAATTATTAAACGAACATAAAAATTGAATATGATTCCTTTGCTAGCATGTCAGTTATTAAATAATAAACCATCTTACGCCTCTTGTTTTACACCTTTACTTGTTCAAGATGAAATACTTTTAATTATTATAAAAATCACTTGGGAAAAACATACTGTGTGACAATGAGACATGAACACTGCTCTAGAATACATCAGAGGAAAAAGCTAATATTTATTATATACTCCTTTATCTCGTCATGAGCATGCAAATGCACAGACACAACCGTACTATTTCATTCATTCAAATCCATCAACTGGGAACGAACACAAAACAACTCTATTATTCTTACAAATAGACAAACATGTATTGATCCCACATTCATATTACCTTAGGATGGTACACACAAAACAATTGAGGTGACAGAAAACCAACTTTCCATGCCTATCTTGTACAGTGCCCTGTGAAAGGAGATGCATAAACAATTGTATAGGTTAGATGGATGTGGCGTTGGAACAACAAACAATAGAACAACTGAAGGAGACCCATCTTTGCTATCCAAGGTTTATATACATTATCCTATCTACAAAAGATGATTAATACCAATATATATATATATATATATATATATATATATATATATATATATATATATATATATATATATATATATATATATATATATATATATATATATATATATATATATATATATATATACATAGTATTTTACCATGGAGTATAGCGTGAAACTCGTGCAACTCTAGCAAGACACAAGTACCGTATATACTCCCTTATAAATCGAGTCAGACTGCTCAACAAAGATCTTGATCTGCCGTAGCATAATGTGGTTGCAGATCAGGATCTGTGTTGTTTGTTTCCAATGATTACTTTAAAAAAAAAATTGCACCGATTCGGATCTGCTGAAGTGTTATACTACGGCAGGCCTGGGTCTGTTCAGTTTGCAGATAGACTCGACAACAAAAATATGTGAATAAAACATTTTAATTCGTTGTTATTTAGTCTATGGGACATCTCACATGATGTCGTAGTGTTATTTAGTCTATGGACCATCTCATACGGTGTCAGTATCTTTTCGTCAATGTTAAATGAGTTCTGGTTTGTCCTTCATTTGATCAACGTACTGACTCGTTCTTCTCGTGTGGAGTGGCGGAGCTCTTTCATAAATGGCTAAGTTTTATTAATGAGTTGATTTACTTCACTGAAATGTAATTTATTTTATGTAAGAAATTATTTAAAATGACATCTTTTCTTGTGACTTCCATGGAACTGCAATATCGAGTTTCCTATTTACCGTGAGTGATATAATAAGAGTTTTGTAAAGGTTTATGTACAAAACAAGTTGGAAAATAATTGGATATGCAAATCATTTTATTTCTACCAATAGCTTAAGATTTAAAAGATACCCATCTAACGGAGGCATATGAATGAAACGACAGGAAATACAGTATCATATTACCAATGTAACGTTGGTGAAATTTTATGCTTGAATAAACTCAATGTCTGATTCATTCGAATAAGCTAAATGTCAGATTTACTTGAGAACAAGTTGCGTATGGTTTAAACATTCTAACTTTGCATGAATTATAGTACTTCATTCTTGTAAGGGCGAGAACAGATATTGGTGTTTTAGTAGCTGAGTTCTTACTCTTTTTAAATTATTAAAATGCAAGCAAATGTTACTACTCCATCACTGGATCACTGGATAAGTGCAAGTTCAAGAAAGGTTTCAGAAATATTTTTAAACAATTATAGATTGAATAATGAATGTTGCAAATATTCATGTATTGTTCATATCACATTGGAAAACAATTACTGTACGATTTCGTGGACTTGTTTATGCTGTTGGCAATTATGTCCAACCGTTCTAAAAGCTGAACCTAACTGGTCTCTCTGTGTAGCTTGAATCTGCACCGAAAGCAACACACACGAAGCCTTTAGAATTCAGTAAAGAAAGCCGCTTAAAGCAATTCACCATCGTTTGGAAATTAAAGCACGGTATATGAAGTGTAAAAAAAAAATCAATCCATTATAAAGATTGAGAAACCACCAATCTGATTAAAATTATATCTCTGCTGTCCTACGTGAAGATCTAACAGCGATGGCTTAGGGGTCGTGTTCTGATGCCCTTTTAATTAGCCAATGAAGATGGAGATTTTAAATATCTGAAAATGAATCAAATCGTTCGGCACACATTGATTCTCTTCAGCCA
Source organism: Potamilus streckersoni (assembly GCA_016746295.1). Classification (NCBI taxonomy): domain Eukaryota; kingdom Metazoa; phylum Mollusca; class Bivalvia; order Unionida; family Unionidae; genus Potamilus; species Potamilus streckersoni. Next base: position 422,201 of record JAEAOA010002046.1, on the reverse strand, counting down.
TACTGCTCAGTTTCCCATAGATGACTTCATCTGACTGGCTGATAAAATTAGTGATAATGGTAATATGGTAAAAGGTCGTCAGAACATAGCCCCTACTAGTCGGTGTCAGATCTTCACCTAGGACAGAGGCGACCTAATTTTAATTAGACTGGAGACAACACGGATATGAGAAAAGAGAGATTTTGCTGTTGATAAATTTTGAACTAACAAGAACAAGCACAAGGATAAAAAAATTTATTTTACTGAGCAAAATACGTTTTCCCTAATCTGTTCACTTTTGAATTCACAATTATATATATATATATATATATATATATATATATATATATATATATATATATATATATATATATATATATATATTGTATATAATATATATATATATACATATATATATATATATATATATATATATATATATATATATATATACATATATATATATATATATATATATATATATATATATATATATATATATATATATATATATATATATATATATATATATATATATATATATATATCCACATTTATTGTACGAAAAGAGAACTTAGTTTAGAGTGTCGATATATCCATATGCCTAAGTTATAAATATTTTATATCACTGAATATAATCGGGTATGCAAACAAGTTTATTTGCACCATCAACGAAAGATTTAAAAATATAGCCATCTAATGGAAGCAAATGAATGCCACAAATAGCACAGATATAAACATAAAATTTATTGAAATACCTAATCTGCTAATACCTAATACAACCGTTAATATTTTTCTATTTACGGGAAATTAGCTAACCAATGAAGAATAGTTCTTGATTGAATAGAATGCAGCATTAAATTCTAATCAGAAAATAAAATGTTTCTTTACAGCAACTTCTTCGCAGTGCGTAGGATTGCAGAACAAATGTATGATTGCGGCTGTGCTTAAAAGGTCATTTGCCGTAGATATTACGGGTATTTCATACAAATAGAACTATTTCAATAAATTACAATATAACCTATGCAGATTTTTATACGGCTGGGTCAAGGTTAGTGCCTAAAACATAGATAATGTAGCAGTGATGCATCTGATCTTTTAACTAATGCATTAGATTTCATAAAATAAAGAAAAACGAAGGTAATATATAAGGAAGTTAATATAGCAATATCAAATAAGTCAAATATGTTTGGACATTCTCTTAATGGACAAATATCGGTGTTTGTCCAAGAAATGTAATACTCTGTTTATATTTGGATATAAACGTTATAGGCTCGCTGTTTGTATATAGAGAAAAACGTAGTACGCTGGCTGTTTGTACATAGGCAGCACGAATGTAGTATACCGGTGTTTGTAAATAGACATAAATGCAATAAGCTGACTGTAAAAGACATGAATGTAGTATGCCGGTGTTTGTAAACAGACATAAATGCAAAAAGCTGACTGTAAAAGACATGAATGTAGTATGCCGGTGTTTGTAAACAGACATAAATGCAATAAGCTGACTGTAAAAGACATGAATGTAGTATTCAGGTGTTTGTAAATAGAAATAAATGCAATAAGCTGACTGTAAAAGACATGAATGTAGTATGTTGGCTGTTAGTATATAGAGATAAAGGTAATACGCTGGCTATTTGTATTTAGAAATAAATGTAATACGGTGACTCTATCGACATGATTTAGTATACTGACTCTTTGTATATCGACATCAATGTACTATGCTGGCTGTTCGAGCATAGGTATCAATGTAATATCCTGGACGTTTGTATATACAGTAGTCATAAATGTAGTATGCTGGCTGTTTGTATATAGACATCAATGTAATATGCGTACTGTTTGTATATAGACATCAATGTAATATGCTGGCTGTTTGTATATAGACATAAATGTATGCAGGCTGTTTGTATTTAGACATAAATATAGTATGTTTGCTGCTTGTGTATAGACATAAATGTAACGTGCTGGGTGTTTGTATACAGACATCTGTAGTAGTATGTAGTATACTATGTAGTATAGACATAAATATAATATAATGGTTGTATAAATGTGTAAATGTAATACGCTGGCTGTTTTTATATAGACATACATTTATTATGTTGGCCGTTTGTATATAGACTTAATTTAATACAATGTTCATTTGTATATAGACATACATGTAGTATGCTTGACGTTTGTATATAGACATAAATGTAGAATGCTGGCTGTTTTTGTATAGACATCAATGTAGTGTGCTGGTGGTTTGTATTTGGACATGAATGTTATATTCTGGCTATTTTTATATATACATAAATGTACCCTGACAGCATTGATATTTATCAGCTTCTATACAAGTTTCCTGTATGGAAAATGGCCTACAAATCAAATACACAAAAATCTTATACAAGTTTTATTATTGTTATGCTATTTGATATGCTTAAAATGCAGAAATAGTAACTGTGAAAGGAAAGTTCAACTTTCATGAATCCATGAAAGAGGATAAAGGGAATATACGTTCAATTGGTCAGAAAGTAAATAAATAAATAAATAAATAATTATATTTGCAAAATCCAGTCATACAAGTTGTAGCCTCGGTGAGTCAATGGGCAAATAACCGACCAGCATAGTGAGGGTTTATATCATTTCACCTGATCAGCCCAGGTCTGCTATTGGGGTGTGTTCCAGTTGTCGGTTTCTAGAACATCTTCATGTGCTGCTGTAATATAAACACCAAAAACGAATCTAGTCATCCATAAATTAGTCGGATAAATATATAAACATACATACCTATTAGATATGTGTCATCATCAATTATTTCGTTTATCATTCGACCGATGAATACAAGTGTCAGAATGTGGTGGGGTGATGTGTGAGATCCCCCACTCCTAATGGTGCTTTTGTTATCATTATCTCATAGATGATCGACCACGGTGTTGCTGTCCGGATCAAGTAAATAATAAAATAAAATATGAAATTAATGACTAGAATAACAGATCTGAGCAGGGATACAAAATAGAATAACACGAGCAGCCGTTTGCAAAATATAAGAATGTAATCAGTTATATGATCAAAAGGAAATTAAGAATGACATGTGAATAATGCACTTTTTCTCAGAAACAGAATTACAAAATTGACTCGAAATGGGGCCAGAAGTTCTTTTACATGAATTAAACAAATTTCATCATATAATTGAGTGACTGATCGAACTCAGATTGCCGGCATGTCAGCATCCCCTGATTGCTTCCAATCTTTTCCAAATCACTGTTGGTGATAGGTCAGCGTTATTCTCTCTCTCTCTCTCTCTCTCTCTCTCTCTCTCTCTCTCTCTCTCTCTCTCTCTCTCTCTCTCTCTCTCTCTCTCTCTCTCTCTCTCTCTCTCTCTCTGATCATAAATAAACCGTCTTGGTTGTAGACTGCGCACTTTTCCAATGTCAGTATGGGTATGGAACAATTTTATGCCTTACAAAAAAAAAAAATGCCCAACCGAAATACGTGTCAGGTTTTTCTTCTTCTGGCATCAAATAATGTTCCCACCCTTTTTACGTCAGTTATCGTTTTCGAAATTAAACAGAACTAAGCTATGATCATTAGCAATTTCCTATACTCAGAGTAGAAAAATCTTAAAGTGTTCTAAATGTATGGAAATATCACATTGCCTTCATCAGCGATTAATGTTGATCAGGTGGCCAACAAACGGTTACATGATGCGAGGAGATTGGTGTACATGGGTGGTAATGCAAGCCCTTCATTCCTGTTAAGTGTTGACCTGCGCTGTCGTATTTCTATTGCATTATTCACCTTTGTTTTCCATATATTGTCTTCTGATGTGATTACCATGGTTTAATTGGGGACGATGCAGTGTTCCATGTTGCTACAATGTTCAAGTTTTACCGATGACTCTCTGCTGATGTGTTCTTTAATTCTGGTTCCGAAGACTTTGCTTGCTTCCCCGATGTGATCTTTCTCACAATCGATACATTTGATGTAATAAAGCATGCCACATTTTTCAAATTTTCAGTTTTGTCCTTCACATATGTAAGTTGTTTTCTTAAAGAATTGATGAAAGCAGTGTGATATTGCCGAAAATTTTGAACTCTTCACGATATTTATGCTTTGAGTAAATTATTAATAATCATGAATTATACAGAGGAATAAAGCAATCTTTTGAATTATAGAACTAACCTATTGTAATTTCGCAACTTGATACTGATATACAAACAACCCAATAACAAGAATTTATATCTTTCATAGCGGCTTCTCGCATTCCTTGCTGAATCCGTATGTAACTAGTATTCTTTGAGAAATTATCACAAAACAGTGGGCTATAAATTACTAACTACACCAGTCAGCATGCGTTCCTAATGCTAACACCATCGATTCTCGATTGAAAAGATTTACAACTTAATTATACAAATGAATAATGAACTTCACTTCTTTTCCTAACTACGTTACTTTCCTAATTAGCGATTCATTGATATAGAATTCCAGACATATGAAAATCAACTCTCATAGTAAATCCCACTCCTCTGAGTCAGAAATGTAATGCGAGTCTAATCCATACGTCAAACTTATATTTACGTTTCACTTCGACCACGACAGAATGTACTGTGAAATTATCCTACAAAATGTGTACCATCACATTACGTTGCACAAATAGATTTTACAGATGTGCTCATTTTTCAAATTAATTTTGTGAAATAGTTGGAATAACGAAATGTAGATTTTTATTAAACCAAACCACATAAG